>JAOTQJ010000102.1:16780748-16790776 GCA_025642045.1 Solanum sejunctum
GCAAACCAATGGAGTATCACAAAAAATGTTTTTTTTTTACTAATTTAGAGTTTAATAATTTTCGTAGAGTTTAATAATTTTCTCTTAATTATTTTTTCTCTTTTTTTTTTTAAAAAAAAGAGTTCAAGTTTATATGATATTGATAGGTATCAATATACCGAGAGTATATGATACCAATGTGGTATCAATATGCTAAGAGATACGAGTATTACAAAGGAATATATAGCAGATATGCTGAAATTACATGTATAAGATGAAATCATTGTAGGATCTACGTCCAACATTCTCAAGAGTTGTAGTAGTAAAATGTCTTGCCATCAATTCATAGTTACATGTACGGGACAAAAGTTCTTCGGGAGAAGAAATCAAAGAAGATACTGTCATTTTGAATTAAAGAAAAAACTGAGTTGGGATGAATTTAGGGTTAATTTGGGGAAGAACAACCGAAGATGAAGAACACAATTTATATGATCGAAAAAATGCTTAGACAAACAATTCTTCTATGGTGGAAAGCGTAACCCAACAAGATGAAGATCTTTAATGAAATTCAGTGCATTTAGGTAGTCGCCATTGTAGGTGAATAATTGGGAGAAAGAACAAGTAAAGCTTATGTATTTGGGAGAAGGTTACGTGTAGGAGATGTCCGTATGTTCTAATTTGTTGGGTTAGAATTTAATTTTCGAGTGGGTTCGAATTATGGATCAGATTTAGATAAATTATGCAGGGTCGACCTTTATTTATAATTAATTTATATAAATAAATTATAACCAATAGATGATTGTCATACATTTTAAAAAAAATATATATATTATTTAATTGATATTGTGTTAAAAAAGGATAATATTTTCAAAGTTGTATGACAAAAATATTTTAGGGACAAAAACTGAATGAGGAATACTTTTGTCTAATTTTTAATAATTCAAAAGCATTTTACGTCCTTTTTCATTTATTCTATAACAAGTTTAAAATTACTGAGGAGGTCCTACTTGATGCTTAAAGTGCATATTCTTTCAAAAGGGGAATATGTGAAAATAATTGATCTTTGAATAACTAAATGGGTAGCTTGACCCGACCCGACCCGAATCGACCCAATTATAGCCCTAATAAACGTCTGGTTTCACGGGTCAAGTTAAATATACAGAACTTCAACCCAAGGTAATTTCATTTACTAACGCTGCTTCCAAAACCTAAAACCTAGAACGCTGTTTTTTCTCCTCTGTTGTACCTTCACAACAATAATGGCAAAAACTTTGGATGAAGAAACCGTCAAGAAGATCATTCGACAGGTTAGTCTTTCTGGGTTTATCTGTTTTTCTTGCAATCTCACTGCCCTTTTGTCTATCTGATTTCTTTTTTCCAACCATTTTCCTTGAAGGTTGAGTTTTACTTCAGTGATAGTAATCTCCCAAAAGATGGGTTTCTCAGGAAAACTGTTGAAGAAAGTGAAGATGGGTGTATCCTTTTTAAGCCATATGCTTTTAATTTGTACTAAAGATTGAATCTTTAACCAAAAAAAAATGATGATAAAGGTTAAATTAAGTTATTGAGATCTTGGAAGAATGTTATTGATCTTGTGAATTAAGTTATTTGTTCAAAGTATATGCTTATTACTAAAGCTAAATAATGGTGTTTATAAACTCACCTAACTATGGAATTATATGTCACTAAAATGTAAACTTATTACTAATGCCAAATAATGGTAAATTTAGCTTTGACTTATTTGATATTTCTGTTAAAGATGAAGTCTTTAACCTTAAAAATTATTCCCTCTGTTTTGATTTTGTTTTGGCTTGAAACTAAATAATATTAGGCTATGAATTGTGACATAGAATCTTCAATTTTTTTGAAATATGATTTACATGTTTAGGAACCACATTGAAAATACTATAAACAATGGTGGCAATTGACTTGAGCCTCGGGTTTTGATCCCTTTCAAGGTTTCAAGTTCAAAAGCCACTGGGTGCAAACAATTTCTGACGGTCATCGGAGGACTTGGTAAAACCTGAATTAACTGTGGTGCACTTGCAGGAAACTCCTTACCGAGGGCTTGTGCAACCCTGGGATTACTCGGGGCTCAAAGAGACTCGGATACCCGGTGCGAAACAAAAAAAAATTCAAAATAATAAGTCACAATAGCTAACAATTCAAAATAAGTTACAATTGTTAACAATTCCAAAAATATTTAGAAGGTATTTGAAAAAGTTATGGTCAAAGAAAATATAATTTAATAGTCCAAATAGTAACTAAGACAAACAAATTGAAACAAAGGGATTATTAAAACTGGTAAGTAGAATCCTTGAGTTATTGGAAGAATGTTGTTGATAATGTGATTAGTAAGTTATACAAGTCTTTTGAGATCCTGGAAGTATACACACAGCACAGTGATTTGTATGTTTTCTGAAATCAACTAAATATGTAATTATATGTATTTCTTTATAAATCTGTTGGTGCCGGACCAGATATTTGAGGAAAGCTGTAGTAAGTAGACTAGCAAAATTAAACCAGTCAATTTCTAAGAATCTTCATAATTGTGGTTACTGGAGTGAGATGGATCCAAATGGATATTAGGGACTGTTTTGTTGTATGTTTGTGTGGATACATTATATTGTAGCACTTAACTCAAGCTTCATAGTGGTAAGTTTAGCTTTAATATGTTCATTTTCACGGATGAGATCTCACTTGGATTTGGGGGTGGCAAAGCCGGAAGATATATCAGATGATACTGTACAATCAGTTTCTGAAGCTTTGAAAGCTTCTTCTTTTCTCAAGATTTCAGAAGATGGTAGGTTCTTGTTTTATTATGCTAATTAATATGCTGTTCTCTTTGATCACCTCTGGATGGCGTAATAGTAAATTGGCTGGTTGTACTTGGTTTACATTATATAGGGAAGAAAGTTGGTAGAGTCAGTGAGCTTGCAAAGCCTGAGGAGGTTATTCAGCAAATTGATGTTAGAACGATTGCTGCATCCCCATTGGAATACAGTGTCAAGCTTGAAGATGTGGAGTCCTTCTTTAGTCAGCATGGCAAGGTAATGTCTCTAACTTTGCTCTTGCTTTGCCTTGCCTTGTCTATGATGAAATTTTGTATCTTTATTCTATTTTTTGTATTGATAATCATTGGTAAAAAAAGGGAAAAGAGAGAATGGGAGAGGGAGTGTGTGTGTGTACATGTTGGTGATGTTGGGCTGAAATAAAAGATAGAAATCTAACATTTCTATTAGTGTTCCTTTAAAAGTAACATTTCTACACTCAGAGCATGATGAACAGCTATTTAAATTGGTTTGGTGTTCCTGTACATCTTATATGTGCCGTATCCTCCTAGACTTCCACCTGATCACTCTGAAACTTGCATTACTTGCATTGATATTCCAAAATGGTACTGCATGAAAAAAATACCCAAACATGGTAAAATGTGTGCTGCCATTATGAAATTTTGTTTTCTTCTTCCTTTAGGTTAACAGTGTGAGACTGCCTCGTCATGTAGCTGACAAAAGAATGTTTTGTGGCACTGCTCTTGTTGAGTTCTCCAATGAGGAAGATGCGTCTAACATTGTGAAGCAAAGCGTGGTTTATGAAGGAGTTGAATTAGAACTTAAACCAAAGTAAGTTTTTTGAGTACTAAGGTAATTTTATTAACAGAGATCAAACACCAAGAACAACACTTATCTGTACTAACCCTCAGGGGTTGGCTGCCTTTCAAGGTCTCAAGATCGAAACCCATTGGGTGCAAACAATTTTTGAGGGCCATCGGACTGGGTAAAACTGAATTAACCGTGGTGCACTTGCGGGAAGCTCCTTGCCGAGGGCCTGTGCACCCCTGTGATTAGTCGGGGCTCTTAGAGATTCGGACACCCGGTGCCAACTAAAAAAAAAACACTTATCTGTACTATCCTAGAAAAGCTTGGGAGGGATCCTATAATGGCTTTTGGTTTTTAAGCTCTTTTTTATTTGGGAAAACAAAAAAGTGTTTTTAAGCACTTTCTTTTAGGCTGCAAAAGTACAAAAATAAGCTAAAAACCAAAAGTTGGGTATTTCCAACTTAGAGCCGGTTTGGATGGGCTTACATGCCAAAAGCTATTAGTTAGGTATTTTAACTTATGAATTTTGGCTTATTTTTGTCGTTTTAGCTTATAAACAAGTGCTTATGCGCACTTCTTTATTCTACCCAAACATCACCAAAACTGCTTAAAAGCTATATTGGCTTTAATTCAGTTAAAATAAGCGACGTTTCCTTTTCCTTCGAAACATCTATGTCTCCTTCCCTACCAAATAGTTTATATAATGCAAAAGAGGGACAATCTTCCAGATTTTTTTATGCCTTCTTCATCCTCTGGTTTTGCTTTAAGTTGAAGCTGTTCCATCCATAAATTCCTTTCAATTATTCCTCATAGATATTGTTGATCTTGGTTGTTCAGGAAAGATTTTGATGTTGAAAGAGCCAATGAGGAGAAAGAAGTTGAGCACAATCATCCTCGTAGTGGTCCAAATGGTAAAAATAATTCGAAGCCTCAACAAGAGTGAGTATGATATTTTACTGCTAAGTAGTCCTTTCTAATTTGGAATTCTATTAGCATGTTTGGCATGTGATTTAACTCGAAAGATGTGGTGATGGCAGCTATCCAAAGGGCTTGATCATTGCATTTAAGTTGAAGAGAATCTCTGCTGAAAGCTCTGCAGAACAGAATGGTAATCATAAACCCGCTACTGAAAGCGCAAGTGCTCCCGAAACAGAAGGCAATAAAGATACAACAAAAGACAATGTTGAAGTGACAGATGAGAAGATGGCAAAAGATGCTAAAGATGAAGACAGTAATGAGAAGGATGAGAAAAAAGATGCAGAGGATGGAAGTGGGGAGACTGATGTTCAGAATCCTGAAGTTGCAGTGAAATCCATGGATGATCCAACTGAAGGTGATGAGCAAGCTCCAGCTGAAGAAAAATTATTGATTGCTGCTTGCAAGGATAACAAGGACATTGTTATGCGTGAAGACTTGAAGAGCGTATTCCAAAAATTTGGTACTGTGAAGGTAAATTTTCTCCTTGTTTGACACTTATTCAGTCTTAAGTCTAATCATATTCTTAATTTTGTTCTATATATGTTTTTTTTGTGTCATTTTGCTTTGTTTATGTGTTGTTCTTAGGGTCATTTCTTCATATGAGTGCTGTTTGATTTTTATCCTTCTCTTGGATTAGCAAAATGAATGTAGTTGTGTTCCTCTTGCTTGGCTAAACACCATTTGTGCCTATTAAATCAGTTGTGATTGTGTAAGAAAAGTATGGAGTTGTGTCATTCTTGTCATGCACATATCCAAAAAATAATGCTGACTAACTGATATCCCAAAATTACTGGTAATCCAAATATATTAATTTACTTAGTTGTGTGGAATTACATGGTGCACTATTACAAAAAGTGGATCTAAGATAAAATTTGATCGATTTGACATTTAGATTTTTATCACTGAAAATCGTTAAAATTTTAAAATCATAGGTCTTAAACTGATTCTTATCTAGTCAAATAGTAATTATATATGTATCTTATCTATTCAAATACTCCCTCCGTTCCATTTTATGAGGCACCCTTGACTTGTCACCTTGTTTAAGGAAACAAGGAAGACTTTTAAAATTTGCTGTCTGAAACAATTCTTAGATATTTGTGTGGGTGAGAATCATTTTATTAAGGGTAAAAGAGGAATTCTGAAGTTAGATTGTATCCCTAAAAAAGAAAGGATGCCACATAAAATGGGACAAAGGTTGTAGTAACTTTATATATATATATATATATATGGGGGGTGGTGGTGGTAAAATTCTGTGACGAAGGTATTGGGTTTGATTGTATGTTATATCATCTAGTACTACTAGTTTTAATATACACATTTGGTTCAATTATATACAAATTTTACCGTGCCAAAAAAATTAAAAATTTTCAACATGACAAACTTGAAAATTTTGAAAAATTAAAGAAAAGAGAAAATATTAATTAAAATACCAAAAGTGTTACCAATAACCACTTAGAGAGGTGTTACCGAATTTTAGAAAAAAAAAACAAGATAGATATAGGATTCAAATTTCTAACCTCACCTAGAGAGGTGCACCCAATCATGCATTATATAATATTTCAAGAGTTTTGAGTGTGGGTTCACACATTTATATATTTACATATTTTGTTTGAAAATATAACAGTACTATATATGATTTTGGGAAGGGAGCGTGGGTTCATGTGAATCCGCTGACCGCCTCCTGGATACGCCCCTACCTGTTGCATATTGATTTAAGTTGCAGCATATTTCTGTATTATGGACATATGTACCATTTCTCAAAGTAGTTAGGACTTGTGTATTGATGTTGTGATACCTTGTTGTTCTAGTTTCTGTCCACATTTCCATTTTTACGAACTCAAAAATGGTTGTTTTTCCTACAAGTTGCTTTAGATAGTGATATCTATGTCAAATAGAACTTTAAGGAGTTGCTTGGTAGGAGGTATAAGGTATAATAATCCCGGAATAAAATGCAAGATTATTTTATCATGCGTTTGGTTGGGGAGGTATTAGATAGTACTTTGATTATTTATATCATAATGTTGGAATAAGTTATCCCATTATATGGTAGAATAACTTATCTCGGGATATCTTATTCCCAGCCAAACACGTAAATGCATCAGGAAAGCACAGTGTGACATTTGTAGTTTCATCAATTTTCTTGTGCAGTTCATCGATTTCAATGTAGTTTCATCAATTTTTCTTGTGCAGTTCATCGATTTCACGATTGGAGCTGAATCAGGGTTTATAAGGTTTGAAAGTGAAAAGGCTGCGCAGAAAGCACGTGCTGCTGGTGTACTTGCTGAGGAAGGTGGTTTAGCAGTGAAAAATTTCATTGCTGTCTTGGACCCAGTAACTGGTGGGTGCTTCCATATCTAGAATTGCATTAATGTTATTGGTCAATGTTTGCTTGGGCGATTAAACCTTTGTGTTTGACCTAGCACTTCAATTATCGGAGTTACACTTTCTTTATCATTGTTTGTATCTTATTCTTTTGACCTTGTGTGTTGCTGGCTTGTCAGGTGATGCTGAGAGGGAATACTGGGGTATGTTCCGTAATACCCAACAGGAGAAACGCCGTGACTTTAAAGGGAATAGAGGAAGGTAAGCCCTCAACGGTCATAAGGTTATTCTGCTGGATTCTTTCTCAAAGAGCATGTTGGGTTATGTGATCCCGCTAATGGATGAGTTGTTGAAACAAGATAAGAATAGATATATTTACATGTTACTTGGTCGTAGCTGTTGTAGTTTCTGCATTGTTGTCGAGTACCCATTCCTGATAATATTGTTGTTGATGTACACAGGGGAGGAAGGCACAACAGAGGTGGGAAGCATTCGCGTGGAAGGGGAAACGATTTTGGTGGTGGACGCCCAAACAAATTCCAGAAAACTAGTTCATGAGGAATTTCTCTTACGATGAAACTTGCCATCGTCCTATCTTGTTGCACAATGTGTAGCAATTTTGTTCCTCAAGTTATGTCTCAATATCATAAAATAGTTATGTTCAATGTTCCTTGGGTCAAAAGTAATATATTTCCTGTCTGACTTTGTTGAATTTGTTTCCATGTTTCTTTACTCATTTCAAATGTAGAGTTAATAACCCCTACACTTCTTTCATATTATGACCAACTAAATATACTAAAAATGAACATATTTAGGAACAGGATATAAATATTTTCATTCATGCCATGGGCTAAGCAGGAGAATCAATAATTTGGGGGGCGAAGATAAAACTTTAGAAAGAATCAATAATTGTGCAAATAACTGACAACAGTTGGAAGAATTTGCGCAGCGTGCGCGTAGATAACTTCCGTTGTCTTACTCACTCCTTACGTCAAAATAAAATATTTTTTATTTTTATAAGTGAAAATAATTATATAACTACATAAAACTGGCATTTTCTTCCCTTTAAAATAGCTGCCATCTTTTATTTTTCTTTATGTCAAATTGATTAATTTTTAAAAGTTAAATTAAAATTAATTCAATATTTTGCAACTAAAATTTAGCTATTCAAAAATTATGTAAAAAGGATTACAATTTATAATTTTTCTCAAATAGATATAATTAAAAAATTATATATAAAAATATTAATCAATATTTATATTATTTTATTATTAAAAAGAAAATTAATGATAAATATTTTAACACACAAGAAATAGTGGTCAAATTTAGAATATAAAATTATTTTAATAAAACTAATTAAATTATTACATCTCTATTTATTTTCGAAAAGAATATGTCAGATCAATAAAGACCAAATAATATGAAACAAAATGAGCAACAATTTTTATACTCCTCCTATTTCAGTTTATATGACTCAATTTTTTTAATCAGTCCCCCAAAAAATAACATATTTCTATATTTGTAAGAATTTAGCTTTAAAATATTTATTTTACTTATGATGAAATATTTTACAATTATAAAAATATTTATTATTTATTTTAGATTATATATTTTTTTAAACGCAATTTTTGGAAAGCTAAAGCGACTGTATTTCAGGAGAATATTCTAAAATGTACAAAAGTGTCATTTCACCATAATAAGACGTAAGCAACCCTAGCTCCTCCACACGTTTATATTTTTTCTCAGATAAATATCCTTTCCATCTCCTTCACAATCCTCATCACTTCTCATCATTTCAGATCTGACAAATGACTGTCTTATGTTTACTCAATTTCTGGTTTCAGTTCAAGGATGTCATGAAACTTGATGTTGCTGATTACTGGTCTTTGATGTATTAGGTTCATCTTCGACGACGGTTTCTCTGTATAAGAATTTGGGTTTCTATAATAGTTAAAACATGTTATAGATGCCCTTTGCAAATATGATGATTTTTTTCATCTTCTTTGTCTTTTGCTCAAATGAGGGTTTCTATAACATATAAAAATTGTCATAGATTCCCTTTGCATGAATAGTGATTTCTTCTGTCCTCTTTGTTGGTGATATGACGATTAACAGTTATAGATTTCCATGGTGATTTCTTCTGCCCTCTTTGTTGGTGATTTGAGGATTAACAGTTATAGATTTCCTTTGCATGTAAGGTGATTTCTTCTGCACTCTTTGTTGGTGATTTGAGGATTGACAGTTATAGATTCTCTTTGCATTTATAGTGATTTCTTCTGCCCTTTGCATTTATAGTGATTGACAGATTAAGTTGAGACAAGAAATTTCAAGTTCTACTTCACGAATAGTAGAAAAGAGCATGGTGAAATAATTATTAATTTGGAGACTACTGAATTGGATTTACTAACAAGTGCGGTGAAATCTAGATTTTGCTCAGAGTGATTTGAAATATTTGTACAGTTTTCTTTAAGAATATTAAGAGTAATGTATGGAGTTGTAAGTTTTTTTTTTGTTTATTTGTTAATTTGCTACAGTTGGGTGCTAACCCTTTTAATTTTAATTTGCTTTATTAGTGAAAAAAATTGTTTGTTGTAATTTCTCTTTATACTGCTTACTAATTTTCTTCCTTTAGTCCTCCTGCAAGTAATATGTTCATTATTTGGAGCTAGTTTAATATAATTTTAATTTGATCATTCGTTATTGAATGGGATTAACGATGACTTTTTATTATTTAGTAAGAACATATTGTATTGAAGTTGAATATGTGTTTGGCAATAAGTTTTCAAAGTATATTTCGCTTTTTTTTCTTGTTTTTATTTTTTGAAAAATACGGAATGAAATATGATTAATACATATAAGTTTTAAAGATACCAAATAAGCATGCTTGTTAGTCTCAAATTATACAGAATCTTTATTGATAATGGTTATTATTGTTGTCGCAAATAAAATTATTTGTATGAATTGACTAATGTTTTGTTCTTCATTAAATTTTTTTTATTTTATATAAAATCATCTTGTCTTCAAACTTAGTATTTCATCCCTCATCATCATTAACATATCCCAGTGTCTTAAAAGGTTCTCGCTCATTACAGGATGAGGGGAGGTTGGATGTACGCAGCTTTAACTCCTATGTTTAACAAAATATAAAGC
>JAOTQJ010000102.1:16791506-16808097 GCA_025642045.1 Solanum sejunctum
GTAGGGTGGGTGGCTGTGTTAAATAGAAATATGAAATAATTTTAAAATTCGCCTAATGATTATACTTTGAGTCAAAATAAGATCTAAAATAGATTTTGAGAAATTTTATGCAAAATTTTATGATTAAATAAATATTTTAAAAAGTACTTCCAAAATCTTTTTAGGGGAAGAAGTAGCCAGAATTAAAGGAAGGTAGTTTGAGTTTCAATTAGTTTCTTATTCTCTCTTTTTAACACAAATAATTTCTTTTTATTTAAAAAAATCAATTAAAAATGAAACAAAATGCATTTTAATATATCGATAATGAGAATAATTAAAAGATTATTTACTAACTTCATCAATTTATATTTGCCCAAAATGTTCAAATCTTCATCAATTTATTCATGCATCAGATGATATTGTAAATTTATTAGATGATATTTAATTTATTGAAATTTCATCTTGACATTGTAAATTGCAAACATATATTTTAAAAATTAAAATAATTCACTTAGTTAAATATATATAATTAAAAAAATAATATAACAATCTTATTATGAATATTCTAATGTAAACCGTTACAAATCACTCTATTCAAAATTGATAGAAAAGAGCATAAGTCAACATTTTTAAAATTTGAAGTCAATAGTCAATTAGAAGGACAAAATTATATTTTTCTTAGTCTGATATTTTTGAAAAAAAAGCCATAGAACCACTTTTAATTTATTAGCACAATTTAAAGCATTAATTAAGATTATCTTTTAATTTGTGATGCAAATAAAACTACAAATAATTGGAATTGGAAGTAACTATTTTTGAGATTAATTTTAAAATAAATTTATCTCATATTTAGGATAAAATTTTAGGATAACTAATTTTGAAATTGTAGTATTATTTTTATTTCACATTCAAAGTGGAACAACCATAATTAATGTTGGAATAATTCATTCCCATATTATTTAAACCATCCAATTTGAATACTACTTTAATCTTTATAGAAAAAAAATACTTTTGTGGTTTTTTTTTGGGATCGCACAAGATAGATATACATTTTTTGAGTTAAAACAAAAGGTAGTAAAAAATAAATTTTTTTCTTGATAAAATTTTAAAGTCAAATATCAATAGATATCTATAACCTGATGTTATTATGATTATGCATGCCTTTTGATTTGTTATTGAAATCAATTTTGTGATATAAATTTGATATGACATAAGAAAAGTTGTCCTTTATTTATAGTTTTTAATACTAAAATATGGTTCAAATCCCTTGTACAAATACTTGTGGTGAAAGAGATTTCTTAGACCTTCTTGGCATTTCTTAGAGTTAAAAATATTTTCAAGTTTTTTTACTAAATCTAGCCTCCTTGAAAAAAGAAAATAAAAAGAAAAAAGAACTTTAAAGTTAAAAAAAAAGGAAATGGCAAAAGCAGGTAGCAGGTAATAAAAATTGCCCGTTAGTATTGAAAAATAATTTGAAAATTTACCAAATATAGAATCAACGGCTGAGATTATCCTACAGGCACATCATCCACCGTTGACTAGTCTCATGTTTTTTGAAAGCTTAAATTGTCCATAGGGTTTCGAATAACTTGTCCCCCCTCTTTAACATTTGAATTCCTAACAGACCGTTTTTTTCTCATTATTTTCTTCAAACAAACACTCACTTCTCTCTCTCTCTACAGTTTCTCTCATTAGATTTGTAGATCTTCCAATTCATCTGTAAATTTTTGTGTTTGGAATCGATCTGCAAATGTGCTCTGTTCTAATTATTCCATTGGTTTGGTTGAATATTTCCAAGTTGTGTTTGGTAAGTGCATCTTTTTCCTATGATGGGTGATCTTTTTTTTGGTTTTGGGGGTTTGATTGGATTGAATTTATCTTTTTTAAGGTTGGGTTTGTTAATTTATGATGTTTAGGCACTTGGGTGGTTCTAAAGTTTGAATCTTGTTGTTGGTAAAAGATGTATCTTGAATCCCCTTTTTGATCTGTTTGATCATCTTATTAATTTGTTTTTGTTTATCTTGCTTTGGTACTTCTGTTAATTTTGCTGATTTTGGTTTGTGTGTAGTTTCTTTGTTTAATTCTTAATGATTGGTGGCTTCAATGAAGAGTCCTTTGTTGCTTGGACTCTTCAAAAATGCGGATCATTTTGTAAAGTAGTGTATTTTTGGAGGATCCGACATGGGTGTGGCAACATTTTAGGGGAGTTTGAGCAACATAGATGAAAATTGACTGTAGTTATTAAGTGAGCTATGTCTTTGCTTCATTTTGTTCGTGTAGTTGTACTTGGATGATTTAAAATTTATTTATCAGAAGAAGAAAAAAAAATCAGAACTGGAGAAAATCTAACCCTTGTAGTTTGGCTTTTCTCCGGACTCGCATATAGTGGGAGCTTAGTGCATCAGGCTTCGCTGTAAAGGAAGAAAATCGGAATGCTATTTTAGGCTTCAAAGAAAGACGAAAAATAAGATTAATGAGTTGATAACAGATTTTTGAATTCTGTTACAGACTAGCTTATTCAAGTTTCTTATATCAGATTTTACTGTAAACTTTCTTGTCTATCTGATCACAACACCCAACAGGATCAGCTGATTGCTTGCTTGGATAACAATAATTATTGACCGCGCTTTGCTTAGAATATTTGAAGGGCTTGTGATAAGGGTGGATGATTTCTTTTTCTTTTGTTGATCCAGCCAGAAGTCATATGCTATGTCTTTTTCTTTGTTTGTTTTATTTTTTTTTAACGATTGTACAATTCGAATGTTGCAAAAAGTTGAACAACATAAAGTTAAAGTCTAGTTTATTTCCAAAACTATAAAGTATTTAGCATCCAGAAGACTAATTACTGAAGCTGTGACTTCTGGTTTGTTCATGAAAGAGCAGATGTGGCATAATCATAGATGAAGCACCCGAGGCCCTTTCATATATTTTCTTTTTCTCCTGTTCCACAAAAGGAAATTCTCTGAATGGTTCATATTTCTCTAATATATTTCACGCTTTTTAGCAACTATTCTGTTGTGATTTTTGCTCTGACCTTATTCTCTCATTTTATCTCACATCTTAGGGTGGCATATAATGAATTGGGGAAGACATTCTGGAGAGAATTATCGACCTCTGGGCATTGGGTTATGCAGATTTGTCTTTGTGTCAAGCAACCATGGAAAGTGATAGAATAAGCACTCCTTCAGATGGCACTAGCAGTAGCTTCCAAAGAGTTCGACCTTTGCATGGGTAATTTTCAAAGCACTGGACCATTGCTTCTTTCATACCATATGTTTTAAGTGCCATTACGTGATTTTGTATTTTGTTTATTGAATTTTTTCTATTGAAAGGCTATTAAGATGAAACTTGAGTTCAGATACAGGGTGTGTTTGGTATGAAGGAAAATGTTTTGTTGGAAAATAAGTAGGTTTCTTACTTATTTTCTTGTGTTTGGTTAGTAAGAAATAGAATATTACCCTAAGACCATTTATTTGTAATTTAGCAAAACACTATATGAGCAGAATGGGGTGGAGAGTGGTGATTCAGGGATGGTCAAGGGTGGGGGTGGTTCTGTTGGGTGGATTGGGAAGAGATAAAGAGTTCGACCTTTGCATGGGTAATTTTCAAAGCACTGGACCATTGCTTCTTTCATACCATATGTTTTAAGTGCCATTACGTGATTTTGTATTTTGTTTATTGAATTTTTTCTATTGAAAGGCTATTAAGATGAAACTTGAGTTCAGATACAGGGTGTGTTTGGTATGAAGGAAAATGTTTTGTTGGAAAATAAGTAGGTTTCTTACTTATTTTCTTGTGTTTGGTTAGTAAGAAATAGAATATTACCCTAAGACCATTTATTTGTAATTTAGCAAAACACTATATGAGCAGAATGGGGTGGAGAGTGGTGGTTCAGGGATGGTCAAGGGTGGGGGTGGTTCTGTTGGGTGGATTGGGAAGAGATAATGAACTTGCAATGTCTTTTATGTCACTTATTTTCTGTACTTTGATTAAGTAAGTCATTTTTCACATTTTTAAGGAGCTTATTTTCCCAGAGAGTATTTTCCAAAATACTTTGACCAACCATATTGATAGCCGACAGGACATTAAAAGGCTATTAAGATGAATTTTTGAGTCCAGATATAGTCTACTGTGGTAAATCTTACTCAAATAGTCTGTGGAATGTTGAACTACTCACTCATCTGGTGCTAATGTTAACAGGAGAACTAGCGGTCCTACGAGACGTTCCACAAAGGGGCAGTGGACTCCTGAAGAAGTAAGTGGGCACTTCCTCCATAGAGAAGTCAAAATTTTATGCATACAAGTTACTAATTTTTTTTTTAATGTATTTTGCTTTTCCTTTTTGTTCTTTTTTATTGACTCTTAAGCTTTTCTTTTCCTCCATTGGAGAGGGTGGTAATCCATTTTTAGAATAGGACCTTTTTTCCCCAGGTTATTCTGTAATGATATCATAATGTTGGAACGGTGGCACCTTATTAAAAATTCTTGTCCGTGTCTATGATGCGTAGGTTCAGGTACAAGGAAAAGAGGTAGTGTAGCATTAATAAAATAATGTTGAATCCTCATAAAGCAGAATTATGTAAAGGATTCATATCGCTGCTTTCAACTAGTTTGTCGTTGTGGCGTAGTTGATTTGTCCATGCTTTCTAGAAAAAAGAATCCTGCCCTAAGTGTCACTGGTGATGAGTATTAGCTGCTACATATTTTGAAATTTTAAATAGGTTTATGGTATTTGTTTCATATTCACAAAAATATCAGAATTTGTATATTTCACTTTCTGAGAATTGTTTCCTCATAAAGTTAGTCCAGGAGTATCTGTTGTTAGTAAGTAACATAACTTAATCGATTTCGCAATAAGAAAATACTGATATGCACAGTGTGTGATAAAAAAGACAGGTATCCTACAGCTTCTTTATAGTTACTATATTATGTAGGAACTTAAAAGAGATAATCAACAATGTGTCTTTCAGTTTGTCCAAAAAACTAGTAAGTAGCAGGTACAAACGTACAAAATTGTGTTTATGTGTTGTCCCTACTGAGCTCTCAAAACATCTTTCATTCTTTCACTTATATTACATAGGATGCAGGGTAGGCATAGTGATATATTTGGGCAGGAGTGCTTTTGTCCACTTTCCTACCCATCAGCTGTTTATAGCCTCCTTTTACTTGTATGAATTTTAGCACAAGAATATCTGGTTCCCCCCTTTTCCCGAGAAGTATATAGCAAATTTCTCCAGATCAGTGCGTATCAATGATACTAAATTTGAATCTGGTGATCTGCATAAATGGAAAAGGATTAATTTAATGGAAAAGTCACTATGCAGGAAGAACGCCAGAAGTGTTCTATGTGGTAGATGGCTATTGATTGGGCATCTATTTAAAATTTTATTTGCATTAGTTATTGACTTCTATGTCCTCGTGCAATCCTAGGTTCTGATTTTCATTTTATACATTTTTAGATGTGGTGGAGTTTGATCAATTTCAGTTCAACTTTTTTGTCTTATATATTGTTAACCACATAAATCCTTTTTCCTTGCAGGATGAAACCCTACGCAAAGCTGTCCAACGCTTTAAGGGGAAAAACTGGAAAAAGATAGGTAAAACCACTGCATCATCCTGTTATGTATTAACCTTACATGCTTGACATTTGTGGAGCATACTGCTGATCTTTCACCTTTAACACAAGATGCTGGTGGCAATGTTTTCTCACCACTTTGACAGGAGTATATCTCCGCAGTTTGACTAATGCAAAAATGTTAATACTAAGTAGATCACACTTAAAGAGACAGTAAAGCTAATTTGATGTTTGTACAATAACTTGAGTTTTTTCTGGATGAAGTGGTCACTGATTATTTTATGGACACTGAAGTAGAAGTTCTCTGTCAATGTCTGTAAAATGCCAGTTTTTCTTTATGTTTTGGTCTTATGAACTGAACTGTTTCTCTAATAAGCTTCCACTCAAACCCTTTCAATGATGTGTGCACTAGTGCTTCTATTTGTTTTGACTTTCTATAATGTGCTAAGCCATAGTTTCAGGACAAAAGACCTGATTTACTTTTATGCTTAGAGTCAACATATACTTTGAAAGAAAAAGTCAATCTTAGTTCAAGAAATAAAGGTCCAAAATAGAACAGCTGTTCAACGTGTAGGATACAGTTAGTGGTTGTTTCAAGATGGAATAAGTATGTAATATAGAAGTCTCTGAAAATTGGCCCAAAAGCATCTTCTTATCTCAACTTTGGTCAAGCCCATGGAAATCAACCATTTACTTTAGTTGAAAGTTGGTCAGAGCTCAAGAATAAGACCCAGAGGTCCTCATAGGGTGTCAGTTCTGTTTTAGGAATTGGATATGTGTGTGTTTACAATTGTCGAATTCTTTGAGACTCACCCCAGAAATGTGCTCGAGGGAGCTTTTAAAGAGATAAGGGGTTCATATTCGATGTGTGGGACTTCTATTTTGATTTTATGTTTCTTTCACTCTTTCGCAACTCTAGCTTGGGATTCACCTTCATTGCTCACTTTTCCTTGCTTTGCTCATACTTTTAGTCACAGATCCACATTTGATACGAGGATGCAGCTGGTAGTTATATATAACCTTACATCACCATAAATTGTTTGATTTGGATTAGAGATGTTCTAGTTAAATGAGTTGGCCTTCCCAATTTGTTTAACCTTTCTCCACCATTGTTTTCCTTATATTTATTTGCTGGATTAAGATCTTCGAGGCATCATTCTTATCTTGTTATGATATGTATTCTGCGTTTGAATTGGTTAACCTACAATGCATTTGAAGTTCTATGACACAGAGTCATTATAGCAGAAAATATTTGACATAATATCAGCTTACTGCTACAGCATTGGGGAATGTACTGATTTGAGAAATTTACTCTGTGCAGCGGAATGTTTTAAGGACCGGACTGATGTACAATGCTTGCACAGGTGGCAGAAGGTTCTTAATCCTGAACTTGTCAAAGGTCCATGGTCTAAAGAGGTAAATACATATGCTTGAACAATACATGGTTATGCTGGAACATTCCGCATCCATGTATTTTATATTGCAACTAACTATTTTACTTCTTGACTTCCAGGAGGATGAAGTAATAGCTGATTTAGTGAAGAAATATGGTCCTAAAAAGTGGTCCACCATTGCTCAACATTTGCCAGGACGTATTGGAAAACAATGTAGGGAAAGGTACAAGTTGATCCTATTGTTTTCCTAAATGCTATGCTTGTACTGCTTTTTTGCTTAGATATTGTTACAGTTTTTTCCATATTTCTTTTGTGATTAAAGTTTCGAGAGCTTGTGGGTTTTCAACTTCCTCCTAATTTTTATCACTCAGTTTAAATGAGAACAGTACATTCCAGATGAGGATTAATTTTTTTAACCTACTTAATTGCTGTGTTCCATCTAAACCCTTTCCACTAAGTGCTAAATGCTGTTCATCAACTAATGTTTGGACCAGTCTGTAAATTTAAGAAAAGTATATCAATGGAATGATAATGCAGAGGCATCTATTCCTTGTCAGTGGGGTAATAGGAGTTTTGTGGTGTCATTTGTGTTTAATTTTCTTTTATTTACCATAATTGAAATTGCAGGTGACAACTTCTCCAAGAATACAAAGCTCATTTTTCCACTTTTATTTGTGAATATGCTATAAGGATTTTTAAGAGTGATCTTTTCAGGTGGCACAATCATCTAAATCCTGGAATAAACAAGGAAGCTTGGACTCAAGAGGAGGAGTTGACGCTCGTGCATGCCCATCGAATTTATGGGAACAAGTGGGCAGAGTTGACGAAATTTTTGCCCGGAAGGTACTTTGAAGCTGTCGGCCACTGTCTTTTATAGAACGAGAGTTTGTTTTGGTTTATATTTCCCTTTGAGTTGTTACACTGAGAATTCCTATGCTATTTTATATGACATGTAAAGATTTTTCTATGATTTTCAGGACAGATAATGCAATTAAAAATCACTGGAATAGTTCTGTCAAAAAGAAATTGGATACATTTTTGGCATCAGCACCACTTGCACAGTTCCCTGCTCTGCCTAATGTCAACCAACAGAACCAATCAGTCCGTTCTTCAATAAAGTTGCAACAGAGTAGTGAAGATGATAGTGTTCGTAAAGAAGGAACAGAAATGGAGGAAGTTTCAGAATGCAGCCAAGGTTCAAATCTTGCTGGCTGTTCCCAATCTACAAGTGACATGGGCAACACATTTGCACATACAAGAGAGGAGGGTAAATTGCTGGATGATTCAAATTGTAGGAAGGACCCAAGCTCCAGTTCAGCACCTTGTTCTGAATACTATACCCCAGCCTTTGAAGATATTACTTTTTCAATGGAAGAAGTGCCCAGTGAACTTGCTGAATCCAAGCTCCTGGAGCATAACTTCTCACATGATTGGGCAACATCAATGGGAAAGGATTGGCAGTTTAATCCAGATGACATACCTAATATTTCTCCTCTGGAGTTGATGCAGGATTCTTCAGGTCTCTTCATGCAGTGTCTAACTGGTTCTGGGAATCATGACATGGTAACCTTACCACAGCAAAATGGAATGAAGTTTGAAACGACTAATGATGGGAACATGGTTGTGGGGTTACATCAGCCGAATGAAATGTTTACTTGTGTGGACGGTTACAGGATGACATACCCTGAGGCAGAAATTCCTCAATGCTTTCCCTCTGAAAATGGTATGAACGGTTTAGATGAAACTGTGGGTTCTTTGACTTATCAGATCTCAGAAGGTGGAAATATGTCTGTAGAAAAGTGCTATCCTCTCTGTTCAGATGTCATGGGAACTTCATCCTGTCAACCATGTTCTGTTGCTTCACAGTTTTCTTCTGAACAAAGCTCACTCATGTTTGGTACTGCCTCAAATCAGTTTCATAATCCTTCGCATCCAGCTCATGAGTCCCAGACAAGTAAATGTGATGGTTTTCCATATCCCATTGAATCTGATAGTCCTAGTGACAACATAATGGATGATCCCCTCCTGAAAGACCAGCTGGATCAAACAAAAGATTCTGTACAGCTAGTTTCTGTGAATGATTTTGGCTCAACTCCTTCAAACACTGTTCAAACATGTCCATTGATGAATGGAAATTCAACTGTAAAAGAGGTGCTGAAGGATGGGGGTGCCTTATGCTATGAGCCGCCTCGTTTTCCAAGCTTGGACATTCCGTTTTTCAGTTGTGATCTTATACAATCTGGTACAGATACACAGCAAGAGTACAGCCCTCTTGGCATCCGCCAGTTGATGATGACTTCTGTGAACTGTCTTACTCCATTTAGGTTGTGGGATTCACCAACAAGAGATGGTAGTCCAGATGCCGTCTTGAGAAGTGCTGCCAGAACTTTCACAAGTACACCTTCTATATTGAAGAAGCGACACCGAGATTTGGTGTCACCTTTGTCAGAAAAGAGATGTGGAAAGAAGCTTGAAAGTGATCTCCGTCAAGAATCATTTTCGAATCTGACTAAGGATTTTTCTCGACTGGATGTTATGTTTGACGACTCTGCAAATGAAAAAGCAATGTCTTCCCTACCTAAGGATCACACTCTGGAACTTCAAGCTTCATCTGAAGATAAAGAAAACATAGATCCAGCTAAAGATGGACAAAAGGAGGATGATAAGGGATGCAGTGGACATTCGATCTGTGGAACTTCTGGGAGTCAGTTATATGGAGGTGAAGTTCATTATGGAACAAGGGAGGACAAAAGTCTTGGAGCCGACGGTACAATCGGAAAGGTGAATCAAGTCATCTTGTTTTCTTTTGAAACCATTTTGTGTTTTCTGAGAAGTGTTGGTGTCATATTAGCAGTACCATTTATTATCAATTATGTGGAAAAAAAAATCAATGCAAACTTTTCACAATCAAAAGACTGCAGCTTGATATTATGAGATCCCTTCCTTTCCGTTCAAGATCTTGACTACTTGTATTTCCTTTGTCTCCATTATTCTTCATGTGCTGGTGCTCTACAGTCTTTTAGTCTTGTTGCATGCTACTGTAATATCTTTTATTGTCAATCTAATTAGGGTTGATGTTCAAATTCTTCCACGGTTTAAATATGGTTATGATAACTGCCTATGCTGATTTACATATGCTTGCAAGACCCATTCAACAGAGAATCCTTTAATTGGAAATAACTTTTGCTCTGTTTGTTTCAGATAAAACAGCCTTCTGGAGTTCTAGTTGAACTGAACGCAAGTGATCTGTTCTTTTCTCCTGATCGCTTTGGAGCCAAGTCTGACAGAGCTACAAATCTCAGCAATAAAGCTCTGGGAAACCAGTATGCCAAACGACTCGAAGCTGCATCAAATCATGGTTCTGTTTCATCTTCATTTGAGACTTCATGTTTCTCTGTTATTTGCTCTCCTCGCATACGTGGAAAGGATGGAAGTAGTTTTGTCATCACTACATCGATGCAATCTGCTCCAACTTCAACTGCTGTGGAGAACTTAGCTGAGACTTCAGGAAATGGAGTTGGAGCTGAGACTGTAAACATGTAAGATAGTAGCTGTTCTTTACCCTCCTTTTTTTTTGGTTCATACCCTTTCCACAGTATTACTATCCTGCAAATTAACGGCCCATTGACCCCATTCGTTGCAGCTCTGGAGAAACACCTTATAAAAGGAGTATTGAATCTCCTTCAGCTTGGAAATCTCCATGGATCTTCACCCCTTTCCTGTCAAGCCCAAGATTTGATAATGAACTTACTTTTGAGGTAAATAGGATTTTGGAATTACAATTATGCATTCTACGATGAGACAAATATCTTTATGTTTTCTCTTTTATTCTGTTTAAATTCCAGCTCTTATTTAAGTACTTTGAATCTTTGTAGGATCTTGCACTGTTCATGAGCCCAGTTGACAGAAGCTATGATGCTATTGGATTGATGAAGCAATTGAGTGAGCAGACGGCAGGAGCATTTGCAGATGCCCAGGAGGTCTTGGGAAGTGATACTCCACAGTCAATCCTACGTGGGAGGAACTCCAAAATCCAGAAAGCAAATGAAAATCATTCTCTTTTGTCAGCAAATACTATGGTATGTTTGATCCCACTGTCAAGATGATTGCAAAATAATCTTGTCCCCAGTTGTGATTTTTCTTTTAATATCCTATCCTAGTTTATGGATTTGTTTTCACATGTCATCACAATGCAGTTTCATTAATGTGTGTTTCAGATATACTACCATGCAGTTTTTCAGAAATTTTAATGTCTTTGCCTCTTATCTTTTTATTTTCCTTTACGAAAACTGAACTTAGAGGAAATACTGTCGTGTTCTTCCATTTTAGTTTGTCATTTTCTTTACTTTGAACTTCCCATGACATTTATATCCATAAGAATGTCATGTTATGATTATGACCACATGAGGATAAGTTTGGTATGAGGCTTGATTCTTGAAACGAGAGTTTCCCGGAAACCACCTCTCTATCTCTATGAGGTAGTGGTAAGGTCTGCGTACATTTTTTACCCTCCTCAAGCCCCACTTATAGGATTCCATTGGATATGTTGTTGTTGTTGAGGATAAGTTTGATGTGTCCCAAAAGTCTAGCTTCTTTTCCTTTCTCAAATTCTATTTCCAGTCACACATCAACATATAAATCAGAGCTGAGACTTTTGGACCAGATTAAGTCCAGAGGCATGAAAAATTAGGAATCTGGTCATCTGTTAATTACTAGTCATGGGAGTTCAATTGTTAATTTTCCTATCATCTGTGCTGATTTGCAGAGTGAGAGGCGTACGCTCGACTTCAGTGAATGTGGATCACCTGCAAAAGGAAAAGAAGCTGAAAAATGTTGCACAAGCAACAACAATTTTTCAAGTCCTTCTTCCTACCTCTTGAAAGGCTGTAGGTAGCAGTAGCAAGTCCTTTCAGGGTGGATGGAAATTCTTGCTGTAACATAATATATAAGATTTGATATACCTGTGTGTATTTTTTATTTTTTGCCTTATACAAACATACTTGTCCAATTGTTTGTCAAAAGATTTGGATTAGATATTATCATTTCATTAAACATTATTCTGCTAAATCCCATTTCTAAATAAGAAATCCAATTTTTTACTTCATTTTGCAGGAAGCAATGAAAATTGCACCGAGGGAGAAATTGCTTTTACATTTTAGTCAAAGTTTTTTTTGTCTTTTCCATCTGATGTCCAATACCCTCATTGGATTGCGCGACCAATGCGAATTTGCGCTACATAAGGCCCTATTTGGAGGAAGTGCATTCTACTTTCCATACTTAGGACTTGAATCTAAGACCTTTGATTAAGAGCGAAGCGATTGGTTTGATATTTTGTATTAAGCTATATATATGACTTGTCCTTTTGCACAAAAAAGGCTAATTATGCTTGATAAATACTTGGCTAATCAAGTGGCACATGAATTAGCAAAATATGCTTCAACTCTATAAAAGAGGCACAAACCCTGTTTATGTGGAATCAATTACTAAAATTAGCTTTTAATATTTATGATTTAGGCATGTAAAAGAGAAAGTGGACAACTTATATGGAATGAAGGGAATAGTAATCGTATTTAGATTTCAAAGCATCACTAATAAGTTTCATTTACTAAAATAAACCTCTTATTGGTGTTTCTCTTTAAAAGAGAAGTGTCAGATCAACAAGCGTCAAGTAATATTAAATGAAAAAAATAATTAGATAAATCTCTTATTAGCCAAAGATGGGAATTTGGGGACAGTAGAATTGGGCATAAGTGTCTCGAATATACATATACTAGACATGTGGGCACAACTTTATTCGTAAAACAAATGTTATTCGATTTGACACTATGGACAAAGTGAACTAATATTAGTAAGATGTATAGTATGTAGTTGAAAAACTTGCCAAAGAAACCACAAGTTTGTTATTGGGAATTTCTAATGAAATTTCAAAAGTGAGTTTTGGATCAAAACTTTGTATACATGTTGAAATACTTATTAGCAGCCACCAATGTGTAGGTGAGTTGGGCCTTTCTCATACCTTGCGCACCATCTTTAACCCCAGCCTTAATTTTCTAAGTCTGCTTTCTTGACGTGAAAATCAGAAATATCCAGATGTCCTCCTCAAAGAACAAGTGTTTTGTTGACATACACACAAAACTCAATTTGAAAATAAGATGAGAAAGCAGCATGTAAGATTCACTTCTGATAAAAAAAACCTTTAAGTGCTTTGCGAAAATGGTAAACAACAACAATAACAACATTACTCCAATGACTCAAAGGCTCCCGCCCATTGCAGGGTAAGGGGGGTCGAATGTACGCAGCCTTGACCCCTATATTTAAAAACATAGCGCGACTGTTTTCATATGACCGATGATGAGCGTCGAAAGTTGTATTGAGTAACTGCTACTTCACAATTAAAAGAAACGCAAACAGTTTAAAGAGTCATTTTACTTTATTCCATCATATCTCAAAGCCAAAAAAATAGTGAATATTTGGCTCCATAGAAATATTAGGGCTATGCTGTCATCTAGATGGAACGAAAATGGTAAACAAATAAGAGAATATAAATCATTTCTCAATTTTTGTTCCCACATTCATGAAGAAATTTAAGACTTTGTTTTCCTTCCTTCAAGTTTTGGTTCTATGGAGAAATCATAATAAACTTTTTCTTTAGGAAAACTGAACCTAAAAACATGAATAAGTAACAGTTAAGTGTTGTTATTGGGGAAACAAGACAAAAATAAGGCTTCCCATAAACCACCTGTTAACAGAATACATTAGCTTTATGTGGGTTATAATAGTATAAGCTCAAATCACTTGTTGGCAATTATTAAGAGGTTTAATAGAGACAGTTAGGCGCGACCAAAGTAAGAATAACCTTCATGTAACTACAAGATGCTTTGAGGAGTTTGTATTAATCACCATCTCATATTATGATCCTAAAAAGAATCTCATTCGTGTTGATCAATACTCCAATCAGTAAAACAAAATTGTACGACACATCCTTCGCAACCAACAGAAGCTAGAAATGTGGTTTTGCATACTTCTCCCATAACAAAAGGGAGATTATTTTGTTGAAAGTACTTTGCTGAGATATCACCTAAAGGAAGAAACAAGATTTACCTATCAAATCCCAGCGACGTAGCATCAGTGGTCTAAGAAAGATTTTGATTCTTGTCAACTAAAATCATAGCAATTCCACATTTTAGTTTCAATTATCTTTTATTGAAGCACGTTGTTTGAAATTCAACTACAAGCAGTAGCAACAATTTCAAAGTCAAGTTGCGGCAACGAAATTCAGCCAACAAGTCACAACAATACGAAGTAAGAGGAAGAGAGTTGCACCTTCGCCGTTCGCCGGAGCACCCAAGTCGTGCAGATCGAAACACGACCAAGGAAGAAGGTAGACACCACAATTCGTGGGAATAAATTTAAACCCAAAATGCAACATTTTGAATCACCTGGATGCTCTAAAAAACTCTTTGAAGACCCATAATTTTCCCTCACATTGTAGAGTTAAGAAAACCCACGATGAGGATACAATGCAAAGATAGAAGATAAAGAGAAAGTCTTGTCTTGGGAGTGTAAAGGGTAAAACAATAAAAAAGGATTAATTGGTTGAGAGTGTAAAGGGTAAAGCAATAAAGAAAGATTTAATTGGCTGAGTCATAGGACATGCATGCATTTCATGGTAAAGTAAAACTTTAGATGATTATGTTTTCCTGTATTAAGTTTTATTTCCTCTAATTCAATTTATTTATTTTTAATTTAACTAGACACAAAGTTATAAAAAGGACTGAAGAAACTAAAAACTAACATACTAACTACCACCAAAACTCCAGTTTCCTTTTTACCCTTAGAGCGCCGATAGCACTTCATTCTTAAAACACATTTCCAAAAGTTGTGTTCCAAAATACGAGTGTTCGAAGCACACTCATCATAAAGTGTTATTTTCCTTTTTCTATGGAGTATACAGAAAAGAAATGTGAACAAGACGACAATCAAGGATAAAGTTATAATTTTGTAAATTAATAGTCACTTAACTAAAAAAAATAACGGGCCAACAAATTTTACAAATTTATTTTTAGATTCATTATTTGTTTAATTAAAAATAGTCTTAAAAAACTTAATTTAATCTTTTAAGATAAATAAAAATAAATGTATTTTTTTTCCCACAAGTTTTGTTATATTTTGGTGTAAAAAACTAATCATTTATGCATGATAGTGCGTATGAGATAAAAAAGAACTCCTTCATTGAAATGTGATAGTTTATGTTGGATTAAAAATAAATATTTTCTACATCTCAAATTATGCGGTCACGTTTATTTTTTCCGAGTCAAACAATATATATTTTGATCGACAATTTATACTGTAAATTTTTTATCAAATTATTATGAAAAAGTTGCATTTTGTAGTATTTTTTTAGTTTTTGAATATCTAAATTTTAGTTATAGAACATTGAGTTAATCTAATTCAACTTAGCTTTATGATTAGTAAAAAAAATTTCTTAGAAAGTGGATCATAAGAATTAATTTGAAATGAAGAGACTATTATATTTTAGTACTATTCCACAATGATTACCACTAAAAATTAGCTTTTAGAATTTTAATTAAGCATAATTATTAACTAATAATTTCTTAAGCACATCATTTGTGTATATGGTAGTGTAATTTTGTCTTAATTAACAGGATAATTATGCATGTTTGCACTTATCTTCATTAACAATGAACTTTTCATTCATATTAACATTATTAGAAAGGGAAAATGATAATAATTAATATTGAAACGTCAGTCACTTAATGTATAGGATTTGCTACATAATGAAAAATCTGTTTATTCTACTCATTACAGATATAGATTTATTATAACCTCCAGCCTATGAGGAAACTAGTTATTACGAGGGGGATTGCGCAATCGAGTTTTTTACTTGACCAGGAAATACTCGGCCAACCAAAACGATAGCAGCTCACAACCTTGGAGAGATCCAACAGGACGGGAGAACAGTAGTAGCCAGTAATGAACTCAACGAACCCGAGTCACAGCAGCATGGATGGCATCAGCAAGATGTGGAACCGTCCTGGAGCTTAGACCTGCCATGCTAATGCGTCTGCAAAACAAATATGTCAAGGCAAAGGTTTTTCCATTATCTGATACCCAAGCTTCATATAGATATCCCAACTTAGTAAGAATTACGCTAAGGTAGCGAGAACTTACAAAAAGAACTTTAGTAAGACTGATAAGGTTTTAACAAGTGCTTCCCCACTGTCCTCCCCACCCAAACGTAATAGTTGTTACTTTACCAGGTAATACCCTCTATCCTTCTTTTGGTCTAAAAACACTCTTCTATCCATCTTTGTGGTTAATTTATATCCTTCAAACTAATAATTCTTTCTTTTTTTTTCTTTTTTAAATATTTATTATGATATTTTTCTTTATGGAATAAAATAAACCTCAACCTTATTAGATTTGTTTTCATAATTGTTTTTAAATCAAAACAATGTACCTTTCTAAAATCCTCAATTTATTTTTTTTAAAAAGATCTCGAAGTTTTTTTTATACTTCGTTTAGAATTTATAAAGAAAAATATTATTTTAACTTGGATAAAATATTTGAAAAACTTTTTTAAAAATTTAAATAAACTAGTACTATTAATACATATTTTGAA
>JAOTQJ010000102.1:16816300-16839835 GCA_025642045.1 Solanum sejunctum
GATTTTTCTGTTAGATCTTTTAAAATATTTAATGGTTTCCTAATTATCCGTAAAATTAGGTGGTGACTCTATTTTTTATTTCGAGTCTCGAGAATTGATTTTTCTCAAATTAATTGAGTTTAAATCGATTTTTGATTTTCGAATTATTATATTTTCTTTTTTCAAAAGGCCATTTTTCGGCGTAACAATGAGTATAAACAGTCGTTGCATATGTAAAAGTTCAATAATGATTTTCTTCTCGTGTATTTTTTAAATTCCAGATGAGACCGGAGCATCAAAATTAAATTTGAGCAATTGCTGAAAATTAAAAAGGTGCGCCGACATAGCTAAATAAGGGATTGTCATATGGCAGGAGATGCAAGAAATTAAAAGAATGTGTATATAATCTGGACAATTTCCATAAAATATAAAAATAGAACATACAAGCTTCCTATGCAATTTTTCTGTAGTTTTTTTATTCAATTTCACTTATTAAAAACGCTAACTTGCATATTTTTCTGAGAGAAATATCGTGGAAGTTTTTGGAGTTTGCTTTTGGTGCGCTATTTGAAGTAATATTCATTGTTTTCTTTCCGGGTAACATTGTCATTTTTTTGGAAATTCAATATGCGATCTCTTATTCATTTTGAGTCTGATTTTAGTAAAATTTGAGTTTATTTTGTGTATTTTTATGAGGTGCACACTCTGGTAATGTCATAATGAATTATTGAGCTCTGTATGGCTCAAAAAATTGCTTTAACTATTGTTATGTTTAATATTAATAAAGGAGAGCTTTTCTTTTATCTAAACACAACACACGTGTTTTAGTAAAAATTAGGAAGCGAGTTGAAAAACAACATTGTCAACTGTCTCCATCGTTCTTTGCTTCATTTCCTTTCCTTTCCATGAAAATTAGTAGTAAGTAATCTCCCATTTCATTTTATATGAATTAGTTTGATTTCATATGAAGTTTAAAAAAAATATAAAATTCTTAAGATT
This sequence comes from Solanum sejunctum, assembly GCA_025642045.1. NCBI lineage: Eukaryota > Viridiplantae > Streptophyta > Magnoliopsida > Solanales > Solanaceae > Solanum > Solanum sejunctum. The sequence continues at coordinate 16,817,279 of JAOTQJ010000102.1, forward strand.
TGTAATTTAAAATAAATAATAAATATTCATGTGATTATAAATCATTTCATTAAGGATAAAATGAATATTATAAATTAAATTGTCACTAAATATGTAAATATGTCTTTTTTCCAGACATGCTAGAAAGAAAAATGAATCATATAAATTTGTATAACGAATTGTTGGCAATAATATATGAAAAAAATAAAATATGCAAATAAATTAATATATGCAAGTTACTATATATAATTAGTATTTATACAAATTGAATTTATATAAAATGCCTAAGATTCTTCTAATTCGTTTTGATCAATTAAATGAGAAATAATGTCATCATTATTGAAGTCATTGTCATTAGAAGAAATTTCAGTTACCATCCTTTTTTATTTAGACCTAAAATTAACATCATATTTGTTTTCCACTTCAATTGATTTGATGTCTTTGATTTCTTGATTAATAATTTATTACATTTTCATGGACCGCCGTTGTGTTTAGACCTAATGTTCATTAGCAACATTTGTACAATTGACAATTGATCCTACAATATTTATCAAATCTTGTGTTAGACCCCCAAAAAAGGAAGATGGAGCATCGTGAACAATTTTGTCATTCAATTGAATATGTTAATTCATTCTCTATTATAGAGTTTGATCATACATTATTGAAAGTAACTATTGTATTAATCGTAAAATTAAAGATTGAAGATGAAAATTTATGAATTTATGATGAAAAATGTAAACATATACAATCCTATTTTATTTTTTTATTTTTTATTCTTTTGAAAAACAAAGACTATTGAAATATGTTTGGGTGATTATCTAAAATTGAGATACTTGATTAGAAAGGAGAAACATAATTAAGAGAAAGAAAGAGATCCTTCGAAATTCAAAATTGACATGATTGAGATATTTTAGTAACAAGAAGATTGAACAAAGAGAGGAGATAAAAAAAAAAATTGTATGATCAAATATTTGTCAAAAGATTTATATTTTTTTTATTCTAATACAAATCAAATTAGTGGGTCAACAAAATCATAATTAGGTATTATATCAGTATTAAATAATGTAATAATAGTATTTGCCAATTCATGTAATTTTTCAAACAATATAGAGTAAAATGAGATGGACGAGTTTGGGTCAAAGATAGTCAATAGGTAAAGGATGAAGGCAGAAATAGAGCTAGTAGCACACTTACAGGTTCAACTGAACTTTATAAATTTTGTTCAAACAATTTATATATATAAGTAAATTCATCAAATATGTACAAATATTAAATATAGAATCAAAATTATTATCACTTAATATTTTTATTATAAAGTTTAAAATTATAAAGTTGAAATTCTAATCTCACCTGTCGCATTAGGAAACAATATGCCAAATATGAAACTTGTTTTACCTAATCCCTTCACTAATGTCATTTAAAAAAATTACTATTTTGCTAACAATGAAATAAATAAAAATTGTATTCCTCCATAACAAATACACCCTTAATCTTTTGTTGATTTCAACTGTACCCACCCAATTTTATGCTATCAGATCATTTCTAACTCAAATACTAAATTTTACATCAAATTCTATTTTGATGCAAAAGTTAATATTTTGAAGCTCCAATCTAACATCAAATTCTATATCATTTTATTGTGTAAATAATGTTACATCAAATTTGAAAACATTATTCACCACGACAATTTACTTTATTGAATATTTTAGTATTATTTTATTATACAAAACGTTTAATTTAACATTATATAAATTGTATGTTTTAATCAGGTCTCTTGTATATTTAGTAATTTTTATGTAATGTTTTTTTAGTATTAATTTTAAATATAGAAAATAGCTTTTATATGACTTTTTTTAAATAAATTTATGTTAATTCTACTATAAATTATAATTGGATATAATTACAATTAACATAAAAAATAAAAATTCAACATGTAAATAATTAGGAAATAATACAATGTGCTTCAAAATAATCAAAAATATTAGATATTCAACAAAGTAGCAATTATCATACATGATATATTAACTTCATGTATTTCAATGCACAATGTGATGATTAAGAATGAGCGTGATGTTATAAGATGCTTTGGAAGGTTCCACTTCGACCGTAAAAATTATAATAAATAAAAATTATTGATTTCAACAATTTCTAACTCGATATATATATATATGAGGATAAAAAAAATTATTTAAATTAGGTAATGCATTAACAGAGAATTTATAGGAGCAACATAGTTTTCTTTAAAGTTGAATATTTACGTAGAATTTAAAATAAACTTTCCAGTTCTGCAATAATTATTTAATTATATTTCTTAAATAATTTCACATTTATTTACAGGTATTCATTATTATGTACAATGTATAATAGTTGTTAACAATTTATACTATTTAAAAAATTGTGATATAGAATAATTTTATATCAAACGACCATAAAACCAATATGAATTATAAATGGTGAATAGCTAGACAGAATTTATTTTATAGATAAAAACTAATATAATATTAACGAAAAAAAGTTTTTGGTGTTCAATTTGATTCAATGAGTGGAAGATGATTTACATTATAATAGTACTGACACCATTTTAGTGTGAAATTTGATATTGTGGTTGGAGATGTCCTAAACACGCCTAGTTAAGCTGAGACATTTATGGCATCCAAAGATTATTACTAACCCCTTACTTTGATGGTTGTTATCTATTATATTATATTGTTTAATTAAATATAATATTTATTTTAATTATTATTTAAATTTTTATTATATCATATTATTAAAATTCATAGTTAGATAATAATAAAAATACCTATTTTATATGTTGGTGTAATTATATCATTACGTTAATATCTTCTATTTTTTATTATATTTAATAATTTAATTTTATTATTTATCTCATCTTTTCATGATATCTAACACATGATTTATAATTTCTTATCGGTTTATTATTCGAATTACAACAGAGAATAATACAATATATTCAAATATTATATTCATTAAAACAATACAATACATTACATTACAAAATAATACATAATAACCATCAAACAACGTGTAACAGGTTGTCATCCATATCTGAATGACAAGACAGACAGGTATTAGAAAATTAAAAATTAAAATGTTTTCCACTACGGAAAAGCACTTGATTTGATAATCTTCTTTTAGATCATAATGTTCTCTTGTTTTGAACTTTTTAACGAAATCCAACCTTGTATTAATAGATTACAGAGAACAAAAATTGTTTTTATGGTCACTAATCAACAAAGTTACGTAATACTAATTATCAACAATCCAGAGGATAAAATATATACAAACTTTATCACTACCTCATGAGACAGAGAGGTTTCCAAAAGACCCTCTTCTAAAAAATATCAAACCCCATAAAGCAGAAAATACTCTTGTTGCATTAATATCCCAAAAAAAAAATTAACACAGCATGCAAATAATTAAACTAGAAGAAATAGTATTCAAAATGGACCTTGGGGAGAACCAGCAAAGACTAAACAATAAGTAGAAACCTTTTAAGAGCTTCATTGAAGTCTAAAAACTCAGTCACAACAAAGAACTAATTACCTATAATTTATAAACAATGATTTATAGAGCCTGCCAACTAAGCAACTTACATGAGGAAACATGCACCAATAAGCAACAATGTAATGGGAAATCCAAGTTTCCATGGAAAAAAACAAAAATCCATACTCTCTTTCAACTTTCTGCATTTTCCTCAACATAAAAATGTAAGCTCGAAAAGGCAAGCACTACTAATACTTAGAACATTGGAAGACAGCTTAGTCCAGGTTTATCCTGTCAATATCAGTCATGATCCCTTCAAGCTGGGAAAAAACATGAACAGAGAATATACACGTTGCATGAGTATGTTACGAGACTATGAATGTAAAGTAACCATGGCTGAAAATCCTTATATAGGAATTACCTTAACAATCTGACGCAAAAAGTAATCACCATACTTCTTGGCGGACTTAGATTCAACTACGCGAATCATGTCCTGGAATAAAAGACATTGAGAAACACTTTGTCAGAATGTATAAACGTATTTATTCACTCGGCTGAGAAGAAATAGCAAACAAAATATCAGGCCATATTCGATTCTACATGTATTTATCACCTTAAATTATTTTGTGCTGAAGGCTGCAGGAAAGAATATTCCAAAAGCTAAATGACACCAAAACTAAATAATCAATAAGAGATGCCCACAGTACTTGTTAGCATCTCTTGAGAACGACAACAAAGGTGGATGCTGGAAAACAGTTTACTGCTGATTATTCCCAAACTACTCAAAAGGCATTATTTTGAAATCGAGCAAGATTAATAGACATAAAACCCCGGGCACATTACCTAGATTATGTTAAATAAATAATGTTGTCAGCCACCTATTACCCAATGGAGAAAAGGTTAAATGAAAAAAATAACAAGATTTCTACATACTCCCTCCATCCCATTTTATGTGGCACCCTTTGACTTGGCACAGTGTTCAAGAAAAACAGGAATACTTTTGAAACTTATGGTCTAAAATCATTCTTGGATATTTGTGTGGCTGAGAATCATTTTAGTAAGGGTAAAAAGGAAATTTTAAAGGTAAATTGTTTCCAATTTGAGTAAGGTGACATTCTTTTTGGGACGGAGCAAAAAGGAAAAGGTCTCATATAAAATGAAACGGGGGGAGTAATATATTTCTTACTTCATCAATGTAGAAGTCCACATCAGCATTGGAAATTATCTTGCCATCAGAATCGACAGCATGTGTTTTGTGCTTGTATGTCATCAAGATCGTCCTGGGTAACATTTAATTCAGTACATAAGAACATAGATCACAGCCGAGAATTTGCACAATAACAAACCACTAAATGCATAAGATGTTTGAGACCTTAAAGCAGGTTCATCCACATCCATGTAATTTGCAAGCTTCCCCAGTGAGATTGTTGAATACACTTTCAAAAAGGACCTAACACCAGCCAACAATTGTTGCTGTTTCACTTCATAAAGAAACAGCTTCAACTGTAGCCTATAGGCATCCTGAAAAGACAACATAATTTAATAGCAATGACATAGCTGAGTAGAAGCTGGAGAAAATATGTGACATGCTGAGAGCATACAAAGCCACCAACTGTGGTAGTTCAAATGTGCAGTCAAGATATGAGAAACACAAAGCAATAGTAAACATGAAATAACAAGGATACTTGACATTGCGGACTGGAGGAACAAATTGGATGGTATCAAAGTAAAACACTTATAGCAATAAATGAACATTTGCATCGAGGATTGAGGAGAACAATCTGTATCTCTACTGTATACCTGTGTCTTTAAGCTAAGCATGCAAGTGGGATAAAAAGGCCTAGAAATCAAGTCCAGTTGAAATAGGTACCTGGTTGTAATTTACAAGAAGCTCCTCAAAACTTGGAGCAGAGGGAGTAATGAACTTGGGGCATGCATATGAAAAGAGCTCATCATAGAGTGCAAGAACCTCTTCATCATATCTCTGCATTCTAGCCATCTTCTCACCATACTTCTCCCTTAATTGGGAATTCACAGTTTCTTCAACAAGTTTAACTTGAGGGCACAGTGACAAAGATATAGCCAACAGGGCATACATCTGCTCATTTTTCTTCAGTATCTGCTCATACTGGGGTGACTTATGGTGATACTGCTTTGTCTTATAAATATATAGAAGGATTTTGTTGAACTCATGGATAGCCTCTACATACCTGTAAGCCGGTGAATCCATTTTCCAGATTAGAGGAAACAGAACTACTCTGCTAAAGCCAAACTAAATACAACTAGAACTTTAAGCAACTGGAGATTGGTCAGGTGGCACCTTGTTGATTGAAGATCCCCCACCCCAAAGAATGAAATCTAATCATGTGATCAAGAAAACTAAAAGATCATCCAACTTCTACTGTTGTTACGAATTGATTGTAAATTTAAACAATATCTTACCTCAATAAAGATTGAGTGGTTAAGTATTAGAAATAGTGCCAATATATTCTCCAACTCTATAGAATAACATTACCTAACCCTTAAGTTAAAAGAGAAGTGCATACTACTTTCTAAAATCAGACAGCTAGTGAAGTTGCAAACTATATCACCAATGTCATTTGCCTCTGCTGTACATTTGCTTCAGCTCCCAATCACAAAAGACAACAATCATTCTTCGAATATTCAGCTAGTTCCTTTAATTTGATTATAACATTACAGACCAGTGACTTTGTGCAAATATGAAAGGAATGCAGATTTTAAGATATCGTGTCAGTAATTTCTTAACTAAAACGCTCACACAGACTGCAGTACATGTGACAGAAATGCAGGAGTTGGAACAGAATTATTACAAACATACCTCCTCAACATAAGATTAGCAAAACCATAGTGATATATCGTGGTTATGTGGCTCCCAATAACACTGGTGTAAACACCCTGTTGAGTTATGTCGATTGGGCATAAGCACTTCAGGCCAGTATGATAATCACCTAACAAACAATGAACTCTGAGCAAGCCTATCATGCTGAAATAGCCCAAAACCTTCAAGACATTACTTCCACCATTGTAGTCATATCCATCAGTAGCAGTAAACTCTTCAAGACCTTCCTTTTCCCTCTCCAAGATTTGGATTATCATAGATTTCTCCACAAGGGCTTGTAAAAAGTTGAGGACACCATAGACATTCCAAGCCTAATAAATATCATTATCAGAGAGATTTCAGACAGATGATCATAAATTGTTTATGAAACATAATAAAGAAATCTATTGGGAAAAAAATGTCTTAGATGTCCAAGTCAGGCTTTGATAGCCAATCCAATCTCTTCACCTAATGGTCACTTTGCATTGTAATGACTAATTATCCATCAATACCATAACTTCCTCCATCGTTCAGGCCAATATAGCCTTGCTAGTTCATGCATGGACACAATAAGTCGATGTATGACCTTCGATACAAGCTACAAGCAATTCTTACTCAACCACATAAATATATCACCTTAATTAAAGCTAAAAGGAAACTATTACTCAAACACATCAATGCCCTGGATAATAAAGTGTCAACCAGATAAAAGATGGCACAAAACAATGGCGGTTTTGTTTATTGACTATGGTGTTTGGGCCAGCTTCCTTGCACCTCGACTAATTCCACAGGTAATGACTAATTATCCATCAATACCATAACTTCCTCCATCGTTCAGGCCAATATAGCCTTGCCAGTTCATGCATGGACACAATAAGTCGATGTATGACCTTCGATACAAGCTACAAGCAATTCTTACTCAACCACATAAATATATCACCTTAATTAAAGCTAAAAGGAAACTATTACTCAAACACATCAATGCCCTGGATAATAAAGTGTCAACCAGATAAAAGATGGCACAAAACAATGGCGGTTTTGTTTATTGACTATGGTGTTTGGGCCAGCTTCCTTGCACCTCGACTAATTCCACAGGATACTTGCCACCTCCCAAATAACTCTTTCATCAAGGCTAGAACAGGTGGGAAGAATCACCAAGTGTTTTTTGTTCCGCTGGGATTTGAACCTGAGACCTCAGGACTCTCAACAACTTCACTGACTACTAGGCCACACCATGGGTGCAAGAGAACAAAGTTACAGGATATACAGTTAAAAAACAACATATAAAGCTGCAGTTACTGCACAATAAAAGATGCAAATACTCATAATACATGTCACAAATATAATTCAAGTGAATGCAGATCACCACACAGTCAATGTTGTAATATTTTCAAACATTTATTCTAGTTTTATCTAAACCAAGTTATCACCAAAGTTAAAAGAGTGACTACACAAAAAAAATAATGAAAAAAACAAGAAAAAAAAGATTTATAAGATCCTTTAAAAGTAAAATAAAGAACTGAACAAATTTCAAAAGTATATTTCCGATAGTGTTATAACTTGGACAATATTAATATGCTGAATCTATGGGAAGAAGAAAAGGCATGGTAATCTGTCAGCTATACCTGGTCGTATTGCTTCAGCAATGCAATCTCCTCCGCAGTTTTGCTCTTCATCTTTGCACGGTATTGACAGAATGCCTGGAATTGGTAAACAAACTCATCTACCATGTCCCACAACCACTGGTTTGGCAATTGCATGTTAACCACACCATGCAGCACCACCTACAGCAATGCACAGTCTACATGTTAAATTCTAGATTTATTTAACAAGACCAATAAATGCACAGCCGTTGTTCCACGCTGTCAAGCTGAACATACTAACCACCAAAATCTATACAGTAAATAGAGTGCATTCTTAAATAAATAATATACACTCATCCTGCGAGACCACGTAGTACTGCCCCAACTTAACCATTTAACAAATAGATGCTATTGACCTAAAATGGCTTCCCAGAAAAGAGAGTTTATACATATGCAAAGAAATTTTTAATGTAATATGCTCGTAGATGCAAGTTAAGAATCCCAAGAAGCAACAGCTACTATAGCAACAAACAATTTGTTCTGAATATCAGCAATTTTGATAAAAAATGATTCCTTTAAGCTTATGGAGTACGGGTTAGAGGCAAAGTTATCACAGGTCCAGTCATAGGGGAACTATGTCATCCTCTGACACTGTTAAGGTTGTTTCTTCTCTATGCTTTGCCTCTTTCTATATGATAATATGCATCTTGGTTGCTGTTTTCCATGTGGGTAATAGCAAGAGAGTGAATAATGAATGATCCTCGAAGAATGTGCATGCTTTACATAGCTTAGGTCAAATACAATGTCCTTAGGCATCTTTCAAATGGTAACATGTTTATAAGCTTACAGCATAGCTATACATATTCTAGAAAAGAACTACTTATAACAAACTATCTCAGGCTAGCAAATTGATTCATTGTCAATAAAAATAATTTAATCACCAATATAATAAACATGTCTGCACTCCAAATACGAATATACTATTTGCAATTCATTACAATATCAGGCCTACATCAAATTGATTCATTGTCAATAAAAATAAATTAATCACCAATATAATAAACATGTCAGCAGGCCTACATCAAATTGATTCATTGTCAATAAAAATAAATTAATCACCAATATAATAAACATGTCAGCACTCCAAATACGAATATACTATTTGCAATTCATTACAATATCAGGCCTACATTATAGACTTGCTAGGAATCTTTTTAGTCTATATAGATACACATTGCAAGTAAAATCTAAGAAAACATCTAGGGTTAAAAAAATCCTAATTACGGAGAATTGGAATTAGAGGGGCGAATCAAACACAATGGATATGGATATTGAGATTCATTGAACCGACCCCAATTAGTTTGAAATTGAAGACTAGTAGTTTTGCTGAGCTCATTGGATAACACAAAACAACACATCAAAAATAAAAAGGCGACGTATTTAACTAAGGAAAAAAACCTGGAAAAGGCTGCAGTAATTATCCCAAGAATCAATCCTCTGTCTAAGAGTAGGAGAAAGCCTAGCATACAAGTGACGGAACCACATCTCACGGTAAAGCAAGCAGAAGACATGGTCATTATCAATGTAAGGCGCAACAGCGTCAACAGAAGGCCAAGGAGTTTCCTTAAACATCCGCTCACTCAATGTCTGAAAAGAGGACTCATACATCTGGTGAATCTCGTAAACATTCTTCTCTCTTATGTGCCTATACAGATGAACCACGAATGATTTCACGGAATCTGGCACGAAATTGGGGTCGTACCCGGCTGCATCAGTTTGCTGTGAGTACCCTCCCTCTTCGTATTCGTAGGACGCTGCCATTGTTGAGCTTCAACTCTGAAAATCCAAAATCTAGGGTTTGGGCTTACGGCGGAACTGATTTACAGTGATGAAGAAGGGGTGGTAGCAGAAGAGGTTTTGGGTGTTCTTGACCTAAGGAAAGAAGTGGAGAACATGGGCTTATTGGGCTTTTTACAAATATCTGCAGCCTGCGTTTTGGGGAGAAATTTAGCAAAGAGTCATCTAATTACCTATTGTCAAACATCAGCCACCATTTTAAAAGATATTACTCCACATTTTGATCTAACAAATTAGATGTGCAAATATGGTGCATTAAAACTTCTACTATTTATGTACAGAATTTGAGAAAAGGCTCAATTATAAAGGTTTATTGTACAGTCTTATTTTGCATTTTTGCAAGAAATTATTTTCAAGGCTTGTTTCTATAAAAGGTTGCTTCCAAAACTTGAACCCAATCAGCGACCTTCTAATCACATGACAGCAACTTTATCAATTACTTCAAGGCTTCCATTCGATAACGTGTTCTGAAAATTCCAACTAGCAGATATTATGTTATTATTTATGTGTCGTTCTCAATTCTGCCATTAATATTTTTTCAATTTTCAAAGAGCAAAGCTTGAACAGGAAACTCTCAAAGACTCTGGCCGTATTTGGATTGTCTTTTTAAAAAGTATAAATTATATTAGTCTCATACTATTTATAGATAATCTCCACATATACAAACTCTTCCCAAAATTTATTAAATTCCTTTATTTGTGGAGCACCATAGTTACATGGATTTATATTTTATTGATATGTAGCAAAAGTCTTGGACGCATTAAAAGTTATTACGCTAAAAAAAGAAATTTACTGTAGGTTAAATTTAATCAGCATAAAATTAGCTATAACGTTGAGGAAATTTGTTTAGTGCCTATGTATATGTAACCGCATTATATTTTCAAATTTAAAAAAAATTAAGAATCAAAACATGCAAAATTACGTGTTATTGAATCCCAGTATCAAAAATTCATTGAATATACAATATGCACATATCAAACGACATTCTGAGATTTGGAGATCTGAGGTTGATCACAAAAGATATAAAAGTAATAGATTGTCGTTGGAGAAAATATTTCTTTTACTAATCTCGAAGCAGTCATTATCGCTAAATTAGGGATCGAAGAATAGAAAAAGAAATTAATTATTCGGTATATCATAGAAGTTAATTTCTCTCCAATTACAATTTGCAACGATGTGGGCTATGTTGAAGTGAAGAAAAAGGAGTTTGCGCTTGGATTGTTTCCCTTGTGTATAGGTATTTTTTATTTAGATATTGATGAGTTACAATCTTTTGATGCATTGTCTGGTTCGAATATATGTGCTGAAGTTCCTGAAAAGGAGGCTAATGTTATTGGCTTGGTGGATTCAGAAAACGGTCTTTGTGTTGTGCATCTAAATTCGACATATCTAATGTGATCACTGCTTCAAAATATGTTGAGGTTAAGAAAAAAACAAATATATAAGGATAAAACAATGTCATTAGCGTTGAGGGTAAATATAAGATTAAAAAGGGTTTGACTTTCAAGGTGAAAAGATCGGACAACAAAAGGTATCAAATTATATGCATCATGCATGATTTATATTTTTATACGTAGATATTTCTAGTTACCTGGTTACTAATGTGGTGTTACCTGATACATATATATTTCAAAATACTCATATACATGTGCATAATTAATGACTAGACATTTAATAGTAATCTGATACGTAGATATTTTCATATTAGTTAGGTGCCAAAGTATCATTATTAGTTAGAATTTTTAAAAATATATGATATGTTGATATTTCAAGTTAACTAGTTCGCAATGTGTCGTTGGTAATTGAAACTCTAAACTAGTAGTTTATACTAACCTTTGTCAAGTCACCACTTTGGTAAAACATTTTATAATTGTATGGTACGTGATAATTTTTAGATACTTAATTGCTAATGTATCATGAATAATTAAAAATTTTAAATTTTAATATGATACGTATATATTTCAAATCCCCCACTTTTTTATGTATCATGACTTATCATAACCAACAGTTATTTGATACTTAGATACTTTCAATTTACTTAGATACTAATGTATCATTATTTGTAAGATATTCTGAAGATATATTATACATTAATATTTCAAAAGAAGTTTGATTAACCAATATATTTAGTGATATATTGATTAAGTTTGGTTGATAAATATTGCAGCTGCTTATTAAAATGTTTCTCATATGACTGTGTTTGGAGTATGAAGGTATCATGCAGGAAGAACACGAATATATTTAAAATATGATTCTTCAATGATGTACTCACATGTCTCATCAGGAAATGGATCCTAAACAATGTTGAAGCCACATTGTCATTTGTTAGTGGTGTCATTGCCCCAAAATTAATTAATCATAAAAGAAATTACACACTACAAATAACACAGTTGAGGATGTTAAAGCCGTTTATGAGGCAGATATTTCGTGTATCCAAAAGCGTAGCATACAAAGGAACATGCATTGGAGATGTCGAGAGGTAAATCTGTCAATGAATATAGATAGACGCCTAGATACATACACATGCTAAATGTTGTGTATCTAAATTCCTATATAAAATGGACTAGTCAGTTAAGAACAAATTCATATACCTGTTTGAAGTATGAAGGCATCATGCAAGAAGAATACAAATATATTTAAAATACGATACTTCAATGATATGCACACATGTCCCATGAGGGAAAGGATCCTGAACAATGTTGAATCCACATTGTTGTTTGTTAGCGGTGTCATTGCTTCAAAGTTAATTAATCATAAAAGAAGTCACACTCCAAATGATACATATACAAATTTATTTGATATATTAGCCGATAAATTTGATATTGTATCATGAAGTTCAAGGTAACACTTGATACAATAGAAGTCGTGGTTCATCAAAATTAAGGTTATGTATCACGTTTGTATTAAACCTGATTCATATTATAACAATACCTATCAGATACATAAGAGAAATAATAACCTTTGGCAATGAAGGGCGGGTTGTAGCATGGTCAATTTGTTTGCCTTCTTCAAATAGTGATTTGGGACTTGAACCAACGTTTTGCGTATCTTTCCTCAAATATAAGTTCTTGACGATTAATGTTCATTGCATTTTTTTTAATCTATTTTCATGGAAGCTCTCTTCATCAGAATCAAATCTGCGCTTGCGAGCATCTTCAGATTGAGCAACATCTACACTTGGTGGAATAACTTTGGATTGAAAAATGTTTTCCCTATTAGATGATAGTTGTGTTATATCAATGCTAAATAATGGGAAAGACTACATATGTATCGGTGATTTGATACATTGAGAAAGCCTTTCACGAACAAAAAATGTCGAACATGGAAGGGGGGAAAATTTCAGTTGTTTTAGTGAGACTTGAAATTGAAATTAATGGGATAGAGTTTAATTTGCATTTAATTGGGAAAAGATTAAGATTGAAATTAATGGATAAAGTTTGAATTTGCATTTAATTAGGAAGAGATTAGTGATGCCTGAAAATTAGGTGTCGGTTCATTGTAATTTGAAGAGACAAGTTTAATTATAATCCATGTATGGAAAAGATGAAGAGAGAAATTAAAAGGGATTTTTGTAATTCTTTTAAACGGTAGTGATTATAAGAAATTAAGGTAAAGAAAGATTGTGTACTTGTTTAATTTTTAATTTTTTTAAATGATTTAAAAGTTAAAAGTTGAGATTTAAAAGTTAAAAGTTGAGAATCCAAACCTTTGATGTTTGACCTTTTTTTTTTTTTATGTATTTTTGTGTTACACAAGTACTTTCAGAACCAAAAAGGTTCCCAAAAAAAAAAAAAACTAAAATTAAATCAATGCAAAGACCCACTCAAACTTAAGTGTTGCACTTTCGTTCACTACTGAAACTGAAATTCAAGTGTCAAAAATTGTAAGAATCCAGTACTAGAGCTTGTTTGGGTATATATCTTCTTGTCTGCAAGTTTGGGTTTTACAAAATGGAGTTGCTTCCATTTGAATGATGGAATATGGTGACTCGTCCAAATAGTGTCACCACATTTGAATTAGAAATGCAAGACTGAGACACTTGGCATTCAAAAATTGCTACCCGCTAAGACATTCTTAGTGGCTTTGTACTATATGTTCTACATGGAAGAGTAGTCTTTTAAGTGCCTCAACATATTTTCTGGAATAGTTCGTCACGGATGTTTAATTTCACGTTAGCAAAATTACTAAAACATGGAATTTTTTGTATCTACTTAGCCGTCTTGCATGTCATCCAAAAATAGACGCTATATACTAATTTGTGCTCGTTCTAGATTTCAACAAGTGATACGAGGACAAGACAACTAAAGGAACTTCTCCAAAATTCAGTATCAACAACTAAGCAACGCTCACATGAACACTATGAATCGTGCATTAGTCGACTCCAAATCAATTACTGAGACTCTCAGAGGTTCCTACATATTTCTCCTTCCAACTCTACCAGCCTTCCACCACCAAGAAAATCAATGTTCCCTCATGCTAACTATACAAAAAACTCTACCAAAAATAAGAGATGCTGTAGCACTCATGTTCAGTTCAAAAGTTTTGCAAGTGATTGGGTCAGATATCACAAGTTAGACCTTTGCGCAAAACAGGCTCACCACAATATTTTCATCAGTGCTCGAGGCATCCAACAGCAAGGCTGAAAGTGGAGAACCTGGAGGAAACTTCATTATTGTCTTAGCCGACTAGAGTTGGTACGAGATACAGCTGGAACTTCCTGGTAGTTGTCAGATTCATCCTCCTCATCCGAGGACAAGAAAGAAGGACCCATCCATGCCTTGAAACTTTCATTCACACGTCTCTCCACATCTGGTGTGACCTCCATGGGATTTGTTTCAAGCATTTCTACTCCAAGATTGCGCCCGCTGAAGTCACCTTCATCAAGAATTACAGCAGCTTTTCTTCTTAGAAAGAAAGCAGTCCCTCCATATAGAATCACCAGCCCCCATGAAGCAACCTCGTAGCACCAAAACAAGGGTGCTGAGCAGCTGCTCCCTAAAGTGAGAAGGGTTGAACCAAGAAACAGTGCAAGCAGACCAAATACTATAGCAAAAGAAAGATTGAGAATTGATAGACAGCGCACTCCACCTGTTAAACACAACAATGAGTTGTTAGACACAAAGAATAGGAGCTGAAACAAATAAATCAATCTTCGAAGTGGAGGCAAAAAACATAAGACTATCCATCTATCCAAGCCTTGGTGGATTGGTGGATAGAGTTACCCAGCACCTTTGATGGTGGGAGGTAGTAGGCATCCCGTGAAATTAGTCGAGGTGCGTGCAAGTTTGCCCGAACACCACAGTTACAAATAATAAAAAACAAGGAAAAGAAATGAGTAAATCAATCCATAATTATTTCCCATCAGCCCACATGCAAATAGGCAGGGAAACAAGAGCACCCTTCCTCCCATGGTAAGCAGTGAGACCTATAAAACCCAGAGATCTAACAAATGCATTAAACCACCTCTGAGTACGTAATTCAAAACCTTATCTTACAGAATTCTCCTTAAATACATAAACTGCAGCTCAAATATCCTAATTTTTCGAACCTCAATTCTATCCATTAATACTGTTCAAGTTGGTTTTACCTTCAGAATGCATTAAAGAAATGGAATTTCTTCTGAAGCTGCCATCTCACATTTTGCAGACCACATAATCCTTTTTAATAATAAATAGCAAGCTCATGAAACCCCAATTACTAGGACATAGTAAAAGAGTCAACAAGTTCATGATCAAAGCTCAACTCGACTTAGGTTTGTAACATCTGGGAGTATGAGACCATCCATCTACCTTCCTCCCACGTTAAATACATGATCTCAACTCCTGTAGTTACAAAAACTAAGAAAACCTAGCAGTCTATGTCTCTCAATAATTAACGGGCTGGACACTGGAAAGCTCAAATGACTAAAACAAACATCCGATACCCAACAATTGACAAACAAACAAAACCAGCAATACATTTTATTAATATCGCATAGAAATCCAACTGGCGCGTGGCCAAATGGTAAGTCTACAGGTTTGGTCAAGCTATATGGAGGTTTGAATCCTTCCGTCCGGATCTATGAAGCAATTTAGAAGTATATTTTGTGCTACAGCCCTTCTTATCCTCCATATAAATAAAAGGTAAGTTATTCCTGATGTAAAAGTTTCAATTCCCCAAACTCTAAATGACACAATAGACTAATAACTAAGATTTATTAGGAATGCATTGTTATCAGAAAAAGGACACAGACAAGTTGAAGAACAATCTCAAAGATGATTATCTCCAGATATGAACTCAAGCCCGAAATGAACACACTGAGTTGAGCTCAAACTCCAGTTTCCAACTTTAATTTAACCCGGCCCCGGCCTAGTTCAAGCTGGCCAGGTTAGAGAGAGAGAGTGGGGGCGTGGGGAGAAAAAGGAAAGAAAGACTTTTGAAATTTGCGGTCTAAAACAAACCTCAGATATTTCTGTGGCTATAAATCATTTCATTAATGATTAAAGGATAATTAAGTTAGGTTGTTTCTAACTATAGCAAGGTGACATACTTTTTGGGACAAACTAAATGGAAAGTGTGCCACATGAATTGATACAAAGGGAGTAAATTACTAACCACACACTAGCACTACTGCAAGGTTATGTATTGTTTCATTATATTCTGCTCTAACTCTTGAAGTATCTATATTCAGCTGTTATTTCCACCACCAAAGCCATTCATCTCGCCTTATTCAGTTCACAATACTACTCTTTCTCTGACCTTCAAGCTTAGCGCAATGTTTAGATTGTAGTAACCAGACCTTTCAATACCAAGAGATTCTAAAACTCTTAAAATGAAACAAGTCTAAGCATGATCCACCTCAGAGAAAAAAAGGATACCAGCTTACTTACAAAATTTCTGAGACGTAGACAAATTGCCTTTCTTAGATCATCAGAGGTGTTATTCAAATGCCTTTTGTATTGTCATACTTGAGAAGAAGATTTACTATTCAAAAATTACTCCAAATTCACAAAGTGAAGTAAACCAGACATGCCTACTTTGTAATCATAGTAATTGCTTTAGATGAGGAAAAAAAGCATCAAGCGCTAACTAGACTTCCATGAATACATGAAAAATGAGCAATTGTAAGTTCTCGTACACCAGAAGAACTAGTTCTTACACAATTAAACATGGTTTAGACACAATCTAGAACTACATTTCTTTAGTTAACATCTAAACTCTTGCACGGCAACAGCTTGAAGTTATTACAATATTATTCAATCACGGGAAGTATGGCCAACTTCTCTTCACTATAACATCTTTTAGAGCTTGTTGCTTTTGTACTTTCCAACTTTAAGCTATTACAAACTTGCGATAACAGTGGGCTACTTAGCTTTCATTTGTACTACTGCAGATAGCTCCTTATTTCGCATAACAAACTTAAATAAACAAAGTCCTCTAAGGAAGAAACTACTGAAAAGGAATCGATGTTTCTCCTACAAAATTCTTGAATTTAGGATTTTTTATTTTCTTCCTAAAACCAGCTAGAACAAGGATATATACATGCCAAAAACACAGATAACACATAGAGAAAACAAACGGACAGAAAAACAATTGCATCTATTCTGTTAATTGATGCACAAAAACATCAGTGAAATGACCTTATTTTGGCAGGTATGAGGACAAGCTCAGATAGATTTTCCACATGAAGTTTGGTACTTAGCTGGCATTTGGCCGTGAAACTTTTTTTACCTTTTTCGGAGTTGAACTCCAGAAAACACGTTTGGCCAAACAGTCCGGAATTTTTAGGTACTTGAATAACACCAAAAAGTTGTTTTTCACTTTTTTCACCCCAAATTATTCTCAAAAATTCAAAAACAACTCTAATTTGTATTCATCACCAAACACAACTCCAATTTTCAAATACCATTTTTCACTTGGAAAACAAAAACAACTTTTTTCAAATACTCACAATTTCCAAGGCCAAACACGCCCCCTAACCTCTTGAATATTATTTTATCCACAAACATTACAAGCATGAATCGTTTCTGATAAGATCGTTTTTACACACCATATTAAAAAGCTTTATCCTTGAAAAGAAACGTGATATCCCCCTCATTTATAATTACACAGGACTAGAAAACTTGAAATGTATAAACCAGAAATGAATCTGCCAGATTCTCCACCAAAAATAGCTGATATCGAAAACAGTTCTATTTATAAGAGCAGCATCTATTTGCAACCTTCCTATGGGCAAATAGGGATGGGAATGGGGTGGGGAATGCGGAGGCAGGGGCAGGGCAGGGCGGGCCTTAACCCACAAAGTTTTCAACCCGGCCCACCCCTTGGGAACGTTTAGTGCCAAAGTTACTGAATGGATAAGTCCCCAATCCCTGAACTATGTAATGTACTTTATCTGCTGGGTTAACATAAGATCTTTTAAATCTTGAGATGGAAATTCCGACAAATTCACTTCTATTTGATTACTTGTTCTATTCTAAATCACTAAGAAAAAAATCAAAATAAAGACCTCTTGATTCTATTTATTAAAAAAATAGAAATCTTTAAAGAATTTCTAATTCTAATTAAAGAAGAAATAAGATAAGTAATTAATTAAGAATTCCCCATCTTTAGAGAAAAAAACAAAAGAAACAGGAGAATTCGTTGAAGAGTAATATATAGGCAGAAGGTTCGACACACTAAATAAAACGGAAATAAGTATAATGGAAAAAATTGGGATTCCAATCGATGAATCTTGCAATGATATATGCGCTACAATAAACAAATAAACAAAGCCCTGTGCCGCAAAATTTGTTTCATCCCAAAATAGGATTAGAGACATTTTAGTTATTGAATTTGTTCCACGTTTATATGTGAGTATTTCAAATAAACTATTTTAATTATTTAACATATCTTGTATATAATACCTAGTTATGATGAGTTATCAACAACTCTTTATATATAGTATTACATATTAAGTAAACTAATTTTTAAAAATCCTCAACTTTGCTAACCTTTAGTAAGTATATAACAAATCCTTAAATTTACTTTGCAGAAGCAGAATACAACTAAAAAAAATTTAAGATTAAAAAGAAAAATACTTACAGACATAAAACCAATAAATAAGATAGCAAACTCTCAGACAAAAAAAAAACAAAAAAGACTTGAAAGTTAACATGTTTTCTTTCGCAAGAATTTTAAATACTTTTTTTTTTTAGCTTTTGCTTTGTTAGACCCCGCATAGCGCATAGACCCGCAACCTGCCCTGCATAGCCTAAAACCAGCCCTTCCCTACCCTGCCATGCTCCTCCCCATTGCCATCCCTACGGGCAAATACAACATCTAGTATTCACTCAATTAGTGCTATGCTTAAATGCACTGAAACGAGACTTGGTTTCAAGGGGAAAATAATATAATATGGTTGACACATGGAGCCTAGAAAGAAAAGGGAGGCAAACGAGGAGGGAATGCGACCCATTCGACATCAGACATTTTTTGGAAGGACAAAAAAAGTAAATGTCTTTACTTCCCTACCAATTGTTATAACTAGAGTACTACTCTTATTGGAGGTAACATGAACCATAGGAATACATATAATTCAAGAAACATACCCCTTCTGGAAGCACAATAGTTATTCTCAACAACCTTCAAGCATCCATGTCTCATCGGAGCAGCGTACGCGACCATAATACCTGCAAATTTTGAAGTCACTTCATAAAGCAGAAACTGTGAAAGCTGTTATCTTCTACCTCCTTTTTTTTCTGATAAGTCAGTTATATTTGTAGTTATTATAACAATTAATATTTAGAACTGGTAGCAGCACACTTTGAGCCCAGATGCACAATCCAGTTATTTGCACCCCAGCTTCAGTAACAATCGAATGCAAAGAAACAACAGGGAAAAGGCAGTAGAATTGCCAAGGTATTTATGTTGTACGTGTTATGTGCGTGTGTGTAATAAACTCTTAATTTTCATCAATCGCTATCCTTTCCTTCCTATCAACTGATCACTGCACTGAGAGAGGATTCACTTTTTGTAGACATTTACAAGAGGAGAAGAATTGAGATCATTTTTATATATAAAAGGACAGACAAACATATGACTTTCCTTCATTTCAAAGTACGAGGCTGGATTCAAATTTGAAGAGTCCCCTAATTAAATCACATGCTTGAACAAAAATAAGTTAGTTTTAGCCTCCAAAAACTATGCTCATCAGGAAAGATTGCGCGTGCATCCTTTAAATAATCTAAAAATAAACCTTTATCTCTAAGTTCATAAACTTGGCCCCCAAAAGAGCCCTAGGTCCAGTTAGTTTTTCAGAGACATTGCAAGTCTAATACAGCATAGACTACAGGATTACAAGATTTAATTGAACATTATAAGAGTTAATCAACTGGTCAAAAAGAACTTCAATCAGAGTTAACCATGAATTATCAATATTCACATGCAGTCTCACAATTACATCCTCATTCATATCTTCTAAACACTCTTTTTCCATTTCACGTGCGTGTTGCAGTTTTTTACAACCAGAAACGTCTTTCTATATAAATATTTCCACACGTGTTTGAACCGTCAAATCATTTGAGAGTCCAATCTATCATCTTCATTTTTCTACCGAGCATACAATATCTAGGGAAACCATACTAAGAAAGACTGCGTGCAAATGTTGGCGGAACTAATTCTATTCCTAACTCAGGTAGAAGAGAGAATAAAACAATAAAAGCCCTGACTATCTTATCTGTGTAGCTGTGATAGCATCACTGAAATACACATCCAACTCTTTGAATGTAATGACAATAAACTAGATTCAAGGAGAACTTCTCTTATTTTCCCTAAAAGAATGAACAGATTTAATATTTGTGCTATCATCCAAAGATAGACAACCACATTTACCATCAAAGGTACACATGTCCTCACGTGCAATTAACTACACATTGTACTCTTCGAATGCAATAACAAGAGTCAAAAGAAGATTCATTTCTTTTTCATCTCATTTGCTTGAAAATTTTGATATTGAATGCACATAAAGTACAAATAGACGGGGCAATTAGATGCACCTAGAAAGCCAAAATGATGAAACAAACATACTCTTTTTTTTAATGCAACAACAAAATCAAAATTAGGTTTACTTCTTATTCGCCCTAAAAGATGAAGACATATAATCTACACAAACACATTTTCAAACATAAAATACTTCTCACATCTTCTCACCTGCAACTAGATACACTGCAGACACCGCGAAAATGATCGAAGAGGGAATGAACACAACCATCCAATAGTAATCGACAGTCTCCTGATTCGTTAGGTAAAAGGCACCAGGATAACTATCCGAATCACCAGCAGTACCCGTACCGGTACCAGCACCAGTCCCGCCGCCGCCGGACCCAGTAGCAGCTATGCTAGTGAAATTAATTGAAAGCGGCTGAATACGGTAGTCACCACAGAAAGGCCGGCGGGCAGGATCGAGAGGAAACACTATTTTCAAGCTGATAACAGTAGAGACAATAATAGCAAGTGATATTAGGGTTAAAGTGCAGATCACGAATGGCCTTTGAAGACGATTCCATGCCTTGTCTTCCTCACGGAGACACTCGTATTCGTGTTTCGGCATGAACGCTTGCCGGAGTGCATCTCCGATTATCGCCATATCTTTTTTTTCTTTTCTCCCTTCAACAACTGTAGAAAGGCATATATGCGTGTGTATGAAGAGTTGTGAGAGGTTGAAGGGTGAAATGGAAATGCTAGTTGGTGGGGGGTTTGGGAATGATGAATGGTATGTTCAAAGTTTGTTGCTTGCTTTTACCAGCTTTCAGATTTTCACCGGTCACGCCTCTATTTGCATTTTTGTATGTATTTATATCATCGAGGCATTAATTTAATTTGTGATCTTATGCGTGAAGGATTGCCTATGTTTCCCAAGCTAGAAATGATTTTATTGTGTGTTTTATTCAAAATTGATTATTCCAATTGGAAAAAGTTATTTGGTGTAATGATAATGGATTATTAATTTAGTAATTTTGGTAATCATTTAAAGATTTTTTGTTATTGGTTTATTGATTTTTAACGATCTTAATTTTTTTTTAATGAGTTAATCGATAACTCGATAATAAATTAAAGAATTATATTTGTACCATCTGATATATAAAGTTCTTTATAGTTTCATACTTTTTCTTTTTACTGTCTCAAACGCTCAATTATTCTACAATGTGATAATATTTGATTTTGAAAAATGCAATTTGTCATGTGTATGATTTATTTGATTTGTCATTTTGTTTCTAAATAATTTTCAATAAATTTTTTTTTGTCAAATTGTAACTGTTTAACCAATAATGAACAATAACTGATAAATCAATAACCGATAAATCAACATCTTAATGATTCTATACTAGTTTAGTATATCTACAAATTGATAATTAATAAGTCAAACTAATAAACTTTAAAGTCGAGCCGAATCGACCAATATGCAGCGCTAGTGTTTATAAAAAAATAAAATGGACATAATATTTCTATTAATGGTTAAAGTTAGGGATGTTCATGGGTCGGTAAGGATCGATTATTAGTTTAAACCAAAATCAAATCAACTTAATTTAGTTTTTAAATTCTCAAAACCAAACCAACCCAATTATAATATATATTTATCGATTTGATTGTTATCGATTTTTGGTTTGGTTTGTTCGATTATTTGGTTATTAATCATACACAAAAATAAAAGTAATAATACACTTAAAATGGAGAAAAAGTGACAGCAATCCATTCCAAACGAAAAATTGTTAGAATGACCCGTATTATAGAACTTTCAATCACTAAATTTACTATGAAAAAAGTTTTAAAATTCAC
>JAOTQJ010000102.1:16844221-16862372 GCA_025642045.1 Solanum sejunctum
CAAATTAAATAAATAAACTTATAACTCCTCATATTTTATGTTTTCAAAACCAAAAATTTATTCCAAAGCACCACAACAACTCCTAATTAATTACGCTATTAATATTAAATACTTCAAAATAAAACCATCTCTTAATGTCAATAAATAGAAATAATAATTACAATCAAAAGAGAAGATTACTCTATTGTTTTGCCTTCAAAACAAGAATTAGCCCCCAAATACTTTCAAATAATAAGTTGCATCTCGTGACAATAGGCAACTGTCAAATTTGTATATCATAAACAAATTCTTATTTCGAAGAAAAAATAATAAAGTATATCATAAATCAAGATACAATGTGATAGTATCAATTTCTACCGATAGAGAGTAACTTGTCATTTTGAAGTTTTAGGTCTAAGTCTTGCCTCTAAAGCAAGAGTTATAAAATATCTCGTAAGTTATACATAATGAAATAGTATAAACATTAATCATGAGGCATGTGTTATTCTTTTAACCCCTGAGCTATGTTTTGCCTTTAATCAAAAGTTATTGTGTTTTTCATAAGTTGCTTAATAAAAATGATGTAAATATTGCTCTTAAGTGCAACTTGTTCTTTGAAGCCCTTGGACTAAGACTTGCCTCTAAGGCAAGAGATATAGAACATCTAATAAATCAATATATAATGTGGTGATGTCAAGTCTTGCCCATGGACTTAGCTTGTTGTTTGAAAATCCTTGCACTAACAAGTCTTACCTTTAAGTCAGCAATAATTATAAAGTATCTCATAAATTAAAATAAAAAGTGATATTATTAAGTCTTTTCCATGGGACTTAACTTGTTGTTTTTAAGTCCTTGGACTAAGAGGAAAGAGTTATATATATAATAAATGAAGACATAATGTAAAAGTGTCAAGTCTCGTCCAAGGATGAAGTTCTTGATCTAAGTCTTGCCTCTAATGCAGGAGGTATAGAGCATCTCATAAATCAATATATAATATGATAGTATCAAGTCTTATCCATGAGCTTAAGTTGTTGTTTGGAACTTCTTGGACTGACAAGTCTTACCTTTATGGCAACAGTTATCTCATAAAATAAAACACAATATTATATTGTCAAGTATTGCCATGGAGCTTGACTTGTTATTTCAAAGTCCTTGAGTTAAGAGACACGAGTTACACATATGAAAAATCAAGACTCAATGTAGTAGTGTCAAGTCTCGCTATGAGGTGTGACTTTCGAAGTTCTTGGTTTATGTCTTGCCACTAAGGTAAGAGTTATAGAGAATCTCATAAATCAAGACACAATATAACAGTGTTAAGTCTTGCCTATGGGTTTTAACTTGTTGTTTGAAAATCTTATGACTAACAAATCTTACTTTTAGGCAATAGTTATAGAGTATCTTATAAATCAAAACACTATGTGATATCATCAAGTCTTATCTATGAGGATTAACGTGTTGTTTTAAAGTCTTTGGGCAAAGAGGTAAGAGTTATAAAACGTATGATAAATCAAGATACAATTCAGTAATATCAAGTCTTGCGTGTGAGGCGTAATTTGTGAAATTCTTGCTCTATATCTTGCCTTTAAGGCAAGAATTATAAAACATCTCATAAATCAATACGTAATATGGACTAACAAATCTTACCTCTAAGCTAATAATATAAAGTATCTCATAAATCAAAATAAAAAGTGATATTGTTAAGTCTTTTTTCATGGGACTTAATTTGTTGTTTTTAAGTCCTTGGACTAACAAGAAAGAATTATATATATGGTAAATGTCTGTAAAAGTGTCGATTCTTGCCCAAGGATGAAGTTTTTGGTCTTAATCTTGCCTCTAAGACATGAGTGATAGCGTATCTCAGAAATTAAAATACAAAAAAATTATGTCAACTACATAAATATATATAAATAATTTTAGACCATAAGTTTAAAAAATCTTTCTCTTTTTTTTAAATATCGTGTCAAATTAAAAGATGCCATGCAACATAGGACGAAGAAAGTATACCTTTTTTAATTTCATTTAATAATCAAAATATAAATTTTTTAATTTTGTTAGATATGGAGGATAATTTTATTGAATAAATTTTTATTAAATGAATAAAGGAGTATTTTTGTAAAATATTTCTCGATAAAATATTAAGACTAGCCTCTATAGGAGATTATTTTTAACTTATCCCTAACTCTCGACCCCATCCAGTATATAGGTTATTTGTATTATTTTATTATCTATTTACATCCCTTTTTTACCTCGAGTAAATCTAGGGATGACTTGTATGAACCCTACAATAAATTTATTGCTCACATTTTTATTAATTTAATGTATACACTTTTTGTTAATGTAAATATCAATAACTTTATTTCATCAAATTGCTCTTTTTTAGAAATGGATAAAAAAAGAAGCCCAATTGAATTAAGATGGAGGGACTAAAATATTCGTGGATAAAAAGTTAAGCTAAGAAGAAAAAGAAAAAAAAAAGTGCATCGCAGAGAAGAGAGAGAAAGAGCGCCGTGTGATTCTAGAAAACTGTTTGATTCGTAAGTTCAGGGATTCTCGCCGGCGAATCTTTCTTTCGATATCGCCGGGGAGTTGACCGGTGGTTTGATCGGATAAAGTTGAAGATTCTTTGTCGGAGGTGAACACAAGTAAAGGATATAAGGATGGTGAATTCAATGGTGGAAAGAGCAACGAGCGATATGCTCATAGGTCCTGATTGGGCTATGAATCTCGAGATCTGCGATATTTGCAATCACGATCCTGCGTATGCTTCTCTTTCCTTGCTCTTTTTTTATTCAATGGTTTTGTGTATATTAAACTTCTGCGATTTTTTCTCTTTTACTTTTTCGTTTAGGTGACTTGAGATTCATCGACTGTTAGCGAGTTGGCAGTAAGTGTTTCAGTGATTTAAACTGAGTTTAGAACTGAATTTCGAAGTTAGATATAGAACTTCAGTAGTAGCTCGTTGAGTTGTTGTTTACTTACGAAACTTTAGATGAATGTATAATATAGTGGCTCGTTGAGTTGTTGATGACTTACGGAACTTTAGATGAATGTATAATATAGTGACTCTTGTACCACTCTTGAGAATTTTTTGAAAGAACAGTTAATTCGATGAGGTGATGATTAGAGTAAATCCTGTTTGGTTAGGAAGTCAAGGGAGTACAAGTGGCATTATGCAAAAAAGGGAATTGAGTGATTCTGTTGTTAGCTCCTGCAAGATATGAAATTATTTTTGCACTGCATGCATTGAGCGTTGGTGTCAAGCTTGATAATTGGATGGGTCTCTTTGGGTGGTCGGAGTCTAGTTTAGTGTTTGTATTTCATTTTATGTGGGTAAAATATCCTTGTGAGTTATTAGCTGTTGTCATGATGAGCAAAATGCCGAAATGACCATTCTTAGTCCTAAATTCATTTTACTTTGTATCTTATGCTATCTAATGCATTGCTTTTCTTAAAAACTCTGATGAGCTCCTCTTTGGAATATCAATGAAAAATCTTGACTCTACGGCTGTTCTTTGTCGATTGAGTTTGAAAATAGTGTTGTATAATCTGCTATTCATATGTATTGTGTAGCGTCAAATTAATCCTCTCCTTGTGCTAATGATGTATGAAGGAGATATAGTTGATCCATAAACTGTAACAGCTGGCTTACCAGCCCATTGAATTCTTATGATTATTGCCTTGTGTCAAATGGTACTCCCAATATCCTAAAAGTTCAATCATTTTTTACTCATCAAACCCCCAAAAGTTTTTTTTCCTTGCTTTTTCTGATTGTGTTGTCAAAGGTGGTGTTCGAGGTCCAAATGTAGCCAACTCCAAGGTGAAGCTTCAGAGAAAATGCCATTGAGGTGTGCATCATAGCAAAAGCAAGACCCCTATCAAATTTGGAGTTACATGAGTTCTGACTTGGAAAAGATGGCAGTGGATAACAGATATAGCGAAAACAAAGCGTTGTGTTAGTCCTTAAGAAATGTCAGAAACCAATAAGTCTGCCAAGTCCATGATTTTTGCTGATGCTAAACTTAACCTCTTTTTTTCCTGAGAAATGAATGTTAAGCTTACTTTTATTTGTTCCTTACTTGTTTATAGACATAATTTTTTCTATGAGGAATTAATATATGATTTTGCTCTGAGGATTTAAGACCAATTGCGTTCGGCATCTCCACATTTGTCCATTTTGTCTTATGTCCAGAACTTCATGTCTTCATCAACCACACGTTTGGTACCGTGGATTGGATCAGCATGTTGTTCCTGTGTGATTCCTTTCAATCACGGAGATTTTTGCCCTTCTGCTCATTTTTCAATTCTCTGATTTTCAACATTTTGCTCTGAACTTGGTCTTCCTTCAATCTTTTTGATACAATTGTTAGTCTTTTGTTCTTTGAGTTCATAGACCCAAAACCAACAAAATAAGTTAGTTATGCTGTTAAAACCTTTACATAAAGAAGCTACAACTCAAGTAAAAGACATTAGTTCCCAACTTGTCAACAAAACAAAATAACAAGAACATTTTACATATTAAGTACCCAAGTTTCTTATGACTTCGGTTGGTATCTACATTTTACCTCAAATCACTTGCATTATCAATTAGTCTTTTTTTGTACCTTGCCTAAATTAGTGGGTCAATCCTTTAGCTGTATCTGTACACATTTTCCATGTTTGAGTGGATGGACATAGCTTTGAAGATTGACAGGTTCATTAAATGCCAGAAGGAAAAGGTGAAAATACTAGTACAGCGTGGGTGTACATTACCCATATGCTAGTGCTATTCAAGATAGTAAATGGCAATCCATGAATATGCGCAACGTAGAGATCAAAAGCAAGAGGGTTATGGTTAGAGATCCTAGATAAAATAGTGCGCAGGAAGGTGATCTGTAACTAGTTGCTTAGTTGGGTACTGTAGTGAGAAATCCAAGGAGAGACCAACTTTAGCAGATATAAGAAGATGTCCTCATTTGAATAGAGAAAGCCTTTGGAGTTAACATCTACGAGCTGAATGACGAGATATTTTCTGGTTGAATTCCAAAATAGAAACATGGCAGAACATATTGTTCATGGCCAGTGGAGGTGGAAGACTTGCAGCATTCATCTTGAATAGTGGAAACCAACAACAGGCTGGATATCAAGTCTCCAGCTTTTAAAGAAACATGGATCGGAGCAGTGAGGATTCCTGTATGCCTATGGTCAAAGGTCTTCCAAGAAATAGGCGAGATCTGCGGAGGCTATGTGGCTATGGAGGAGGAAATAAAGTTGAAACATCATATGCAATGGGTGAGGATCCTGGTAGTGAAATTCCAAAAGATGTGTCTGTGTTGCAAAACGGCATAAACTTTAACTTTCAAATTTGGCCAGAATGCTTGCCAAGAGTTTAAATTGTGCCAAAAAATGATAAGAGGGAAAGATGACACCTGCTACTCAATCTAGAGTGTTACATAAAAGATTTAGGGAAGAGGGTGAATCCTGTCAACTCAGGGATTCCCCACCCTCTTAGCACGTGGCGCCAATAGAGAGTCACATGAGTCACTTAACTGAAATTTCGAAAGCGGGCCAGTTGTCTGGGCCAATTACTAAATTATCACAGGCTTGGTTTAGAGGCCCAGATGTGGCAGGCCAAGTAATTGCTAATAATTTTCTAGGGCAAATAAGAGGCATGTCGTCAACCTAGAGCTTTTTTGATTTGCGGAAGACATAACAACTCAAATGGCCATGCATGAAGATTCTCAAGTTTTTGAGAGTTGACTTCTGTACGCGAGGATGGTAGGAAATTCAACTAAGATAAGGGAAAAAAAGAGTACCCAATAGTGGGTGAAGAGATTGATAAACAGTTGGAAAGCAATTTAGTCATTTGTGGTGACAATCAAGCTAACAATGGGGTAATATTACAAAATCCTGATGTAGTTAAATGGGAAATATGTAGAGCCTCTAATGATGCAACAATAATTTATAACACAGGTAAAAGAGAAAGAAACTTCGAATTGGGTGCAACCGAACCTAATTAAATTGGGGAAAATCTTTGAGATTGACTTTTAAGGACATGAGGAGGAATCCATAGAACCACTGCTGCAAATAGACAGCCATAGACAAACAAAAAGACAGGAGCAGAGTAGTGAAATCAAGAATACTAGGACTAAAGGAGTACAAGAATTTAAAAAATTTGGTATGCTTTGATGTCAAGTTTAAATGCACAGGAACAGAGGAAAGGGAAGGACCACAAGTACTAGTTTTTGATGAAGCTCAAGCTAATCTCTTGGAATGTTAGGGGACTAAATAATAGAGAGAAGAGGATGATGATGAGTAATGTGATATGGGTGTGGAGGGCATTCATCATATGCCTTAAAGCAACAAAATTGGAAGGTTATGTTACAGAGTTAGCCAAATAGGTTTGGGGAGGCAGATGGATCAGACAAGCATATTTGGAATTTAGTGGGACAAGTGGGGGCATCTTACTAATATGAGATGAGAGAGCTTGGGAGGGGAAAATTCTGAAATTGGAGCATTCTCCATCACAGGTAAATTTGAATCTCAAACACAAAACATCAAATGCCATATTACAGGAGTGTATGCTCCCAATTGTTACAAGGAAAGAAGTCTAGTGTGGGAAGAGGTGGCTTCTGTAAGAGGGTGGTGGAAGGGCCAGGGGTCATTTGTGGAGATTTCAATGTGGCAAAATACATATCTGAGAAGAAGAATTGTACAAGCAGAATTAAGGGAATGAAGGAACTCTCAGACTTCATTGAAGAAATGAAATTTGTTGATTTGCAACTAGAAGATACTACATATACCTAGTTCAAAGGGTATTAGCATGAAGTAACTTCCAGGCTTGGCAGGATCCTAATTTTTGAGAAATGGGATGACAATTTTCAAAATTTGAAACAAATTTTTCTTCCAAGGTTGAACTATCATCATATCCCCTATAGCTTTACTCAGGGATCCTGGTTAAGGAACAAGAGCTATTCTCAATTCGATAATTGGTGGTTGAAATCTGAGTTTCATTGACAGAATTAGGGTTTGGTGGTGCTCCTTCAACTTCAGAAGGAAACCTGACTATAGATTAGACTTGAAATTTAAAGCATTGAAGATTAAACTCAAATATGGAGGAATGGGGAAGAAGGAAATTTGGGTATACAGAGGAAGAAACTGGTGGAACAAATGGCTGACCTAGTTGCTGACAGGGAAGTTCGCAATAAACCTAAAGTTTTTGAAATATTGCTGACACGGAAGTTTGCAATAAAATCTGAAGTTGTTGAAATATGAGAAGTTGATCAAGGAGGAGGAAATCTCCTAGAGGCAGAAATCAAGGGCTCCATGGCTGAAGAAGGTGATAAGAATAGTAAATGCTTTCACAAGACTACAAATGCCCACAAAAGATACAGCAACATTAACCAGATTATGAGATATAGGGAGAATTGACTCAAGAGCCAAACATAATTAAATGGAAAATTATTGATTAGTATAATTCTACATAAGGTTGTTTAGAAAATTACTCAGAGGAGATTTATGTGCCAAAATGTAAAATGCCCTCTCCTAACAGAAGAAGAAAGTCAGGCTCTTCAAACTAACTTTGAGGAGAAAAAGTCCTGAGGTGCTTAAAGCTGTGTGCAATTGATAAAGTAACAGGTCCAATGGTTTTACTATGGGTTTTTCATTACATGCTGGGCTGTGTTAAAGCAAGACATTATGGATGCTCTCCGATATTTCTATGAGCAAGAAGGGTTTGAGAAGAGCTTAATGCAACCTTCATAGCCTTTATACCTCAAAAGAAAGGTGCCAAGGACTTGAGGATTGAGGAATTTAGGCCAATTAGCCTAATTGGCGGCATATAGAAATTGATTTTCAGAGTCCTGACTGAGAGGCTGAAAGGGGTGGTTGACATGTTGATATACTCGCAACAAATGACTTTTATTAAAGAGATAGAAATAATGGATGCAGTTCTGATTGCAAATGAAGCTGTTGACTCAAGAAACAAGCAAAAAGAACCTGGTTTCCTCTGAGTTGGACATAGAAAAAGCTTATGATCATGTTAACCGGAAGTACCTGGAACTAATGGGTTTTGTGCAGAAGTGATTGAGTTGAGTAAACCTCTGTATCTCAACTGTTAGCTTCTCAGTCTTTATCAATGGAATCCTGCAAGTTTCTTTCTAACTCAGAGTGGACTCAGACAAGGTGATTCCCTGTCTCCTTTCACCATGGAGGGCTTAAATACCATGATTAAGACAGCTAACCTTGAGAGGGTGGTTAAGGGGATTTGGTTTGGTTAGAAAAGGTGCTGAGAGACTAGAAGTGACACACTTGCAGTATGCAGATGATACCATGGTATTTTGTGATGCTGAGGAGAAACAACTTAAGTATCTAAGGGTGATTCTATTCCTATTTGAAGGTATATTTGTTTACATATTAATTGGAGGAAGAATGTGACCTTATACTATTAGACAAGATGAGCTGGTTAGCATCAATTCTGGGTGCTGAAATAGGAGCTCTACCAACTACATACTTGGGAATGCCTTTGGGAGCTAAATCAAAGTCCGTAGAAATATGGAATAGTGTGTGATTGAGAAGAAATTGGCCAAGTGGAAGACTCTGTACTTATCTATGGAGAGTAGACTAACTTTTATCAACTCAGTACTTGATGCTTTGCTAACTTATATGATGTCTCTATTTTTTATCCCAACAGGGGAGGTTGAGGAGGAAATTCTTGTGGCAGGGAACAAAGAGAAGAAAAGCTCTCCACTTTATGATGACTGGCAAGAAGAATGGAGGGACGGGGATAAAGAATCTGAAACTTCAAAGCAAGGCTCTCTTTATGAAGTGGGTATGAAAGTATACAATCAAGAAGTAGTGGCTATGGAGGAAAGTGATTAGAGCCAAATATGCTAAGGAAAACAACTGGATAACTAAAGAAGTGACTACTCCATATTGGGTTAGCCTCTGGAGATCCCTCAGAAGCCGTGGAATGAAGTTAAAAGCAACTCAAAATCACTATGGTGCTTTGTTGAAACATGACCATATGGAGAATTCTCCCCAGTGCTATATGGTGGGTTATCTGGAAAGGGAGGAATTCAAGATGTTTTGAGAGCATATTGAACAATGTGCAGAAAGTTAAGCTTAACTGCATTCTACTTTTACTTTTTTGGTGTAATCAGTTTTACTCAAACGACATGTCTCTATCATTGATTTTCTAGACTCAATTTAGTCCTAGAAAAGTGAAGTTTAGGAGGACTCTTATATATAAGGTTTCAATACAAAGTTATCAAGTTCCAAAAAAAAAAATAAAAAGTAAATAGAAATCCAATGAACTAGATTGCCATTGCACCATGTAGTAGTGCTCACTGAAATTTTCCCTCTCCTCTTCTCTTTTTCTCTTTAAATTTTCTCTCTTGTTATTGGCTTGTCAATACGGGTGTGTGCTTTACCTTTCGTGGAAGATTGTTTAAACTAGTTATTGATGTTTATGTTCTTTTTGGGTTTACCAGGCAAGCCAAAGATGTCGTGAAGGGAATAAAGAGACGTCTTGGTAGTAAGAATCCCAAAGTCCAACTTCTTGCTCTGACAGTAAGCTTCTAAAGCTATCAAAATAGATGTTTTAATACTTCATTAATATGGGCTGTTAACTCTCCCGCTTTTGTGTTGCTTTGTCATTTTTTCCTTTTTTGTTGTAGAAGTTCAGGTGTTAAATTTGTGCTACCTCTTTTTCTTAACTGTTTCATATTCATTGTTGTTTTCTCTCTATTATTAACCACAGATGTGGTTATGTATGATATATGATCAATACTTTTTGATAAACCACATATACATTATCATGGAGTATCCATGTGGATGTGGAGTGGTGAAATATGACTCTGCATCTCAAGCAATTAGCTATTGTCGTGTAGCTCATCAAAAAGCAAATAAATCAGCTATTAGTGTGATGTCTACTCTTTCTGGTGACACACGAGGTTGCATCTTTCAAAACTGCTTTTCCCTATATTTGGCTGAGGCTTAGTGCTTTCTTAATTTTGTAGTTGATTAGATATTCGGTTTGATGATATGGATGTTTAATAAATGGTTCTTACATCCAAAGATGTTGCCTAGTAGCCAATAAAATGGAAAACCATGAGGTCTTGGTTCAAATTCACTGGAGGCAAAAGCACCAGACGATTTCTTTTCATCCGCCTAAGCTTTAGTGGACAGAGATCCTTGGTACTTGTGCCCGTGAAATTAGTTGAGTGTACACAAGCTGCTCCGAACACTACAGTAGTGAAAAAAGACGTTTAAATAGTTTTTGTAAAGAAGTTACAACAAGAATGTTTAAATTGGCAATTCTGGATTGTCATCTACAATTAGAATGGTTAAGGATATTACTTATATTGTTGTATATTTTAGCTCTAGAGTACTCTAATATTAAGGGCTTTCCTTGTCCTTGAGAATTCTCTTGCTTTATTTGTTGGCTGTTACATTATAGATGTAACCTTAATATGTACCTAGCTGAACTTGCAATGACCTTACGGCAGTTGAGAATGCTACAGTGTCCCTCTTAGGTTGTGTTAGGGTTGCCACCTTCCAAAAAGGTTTATAATGATCCTAAGTTACTTCACCTTTTGCTTTAAGGTTTTGAATTGAATATTTAGATTCTTCTGCCTGGTAACAGAATGAAACTTTGCACAATTTTTTTTTTCTTTATGTTTGATAAGTCTAGGCTTTTACTTCCCTCAACTCAGCTCATGGAGCTTCTCAGGATTTATACGTCTCTCATTTTAGTCTATCTATCCACTACATAACTACAGGTCCACTTGTTACCTATTGGTCCTAATCTATCTCCCTCGATTTGAGCCTGCTACTGTTGAAGAATGCTGCACTTGTATCTCGGTTGTGTAAGTGATTGTGCAAGGGTTTCCAATTTGATCTCGAGCTACTTGACCCATCTCCTTGAAGCTTTGGTTGGATGACTAAATTCTTTCAAAAGAAGTCAAATTATAGTAAATTCCATTGGATTGGCTTATTTACTAAACAAAATAGTTCTGAAACCACTGTATGAGAAATTGATTTAAGTTGGTCATTTTCTACAGCTTGACAAAATTTCCTAAGTTAATATAATATTTGGAAAGAAAAGCTTCAGGCTGGGATCTTGGTTTCACTTGATGTTTGAAACTAAGGTCATTCTCCACACTTATCTTTCTCACTTGGATATGTATACCCCTCTCAATCACATTGAGCTATTACAAGTTTCTAATTATATGCACTCATTGCTGTGATACATCTAGTTGAGCTCTTGTCATGCATTAAAACAAAGATTTACCATTTGGTTGGGTTTCTAAAACTGTGCAGGGCTCCTTTCAGTTACCTTTATTAGCACAATTATATTCATACACATTTTCCCTTTTCTGTTAAAGATCTGGTGGGCAAGAAAATCATGATTTAGTAGATTCATATGGATCTTAGAAGTTCATTTCGCATCAACTCCTACAAGAGTTGGACGCAATCATGAATATTCATACAGAAACTGTATCTCAAAGTAGGCATATCTTGGCATTCAAAGTAGATTCACATTTTTCACTCTATCAACCTGTACCCTCTAAGAGTCTTTAGTTGCCTCCTGATCAAAAAAAAAAAAAGGAAAAAAAAAACAAGTCTTTAGTTGCCTAAGTGCCGCCTCATTAGCAGCGTGACCTTATGAAAAATACTGAATTTTTTGATGTTATCTTTTGAGATTCTAAAATTTATGGAGGAATACCTAAATTGATTCACTATTGTCTTAACACTTTTTTTAACTCAGAACTGTAGCCTATCAAATCAATTAGTTGATTTGACATTATAAATCGTGTTTCCATTTTTCAGCTGTTGGAAACAATTGTGAAGAATTGTGGGGATATTGTTCATATGCATGTTGCTGAGAAAGATCTCCTTCATGAGATGGTGAAAATTGTAAAAAAGAAGGTGACTTCTTGCCGACTCTCAAACTCCCTTTTGTCTTCTTTAAACCTTCTTCCTTACTCTAAGTTAAGGCATCTGTACGTACTGTTTTGCAACAGCAACCTGACTTGCATGTCAAGGAAAAAGTATTAATTTTGATAGACACGTGGCAAGAAGCATTTGGAGGACCAAGGGCAAGATATCCACAGTTTTATGGGGCATATCAGGAGTTGCTGGTAAGTCTTTCTACTGGATTTAGTTTGTGTATGTGCATGTGATTGTTATTCATGTCTTTAGTAAGCAAACAACTAAGAAATAAACTGGGTCAATCAGTGATAGTTCAGTTTTCTAACCATAATCAATCAACTACTAATTAATATAGGGTCCAGTTGCAATATGGCAGTTGTTGGAGTAGTGAATATCACCAAACATTTCAATGGTTGCTTAAATTCCAATTAAGACGCTTATTGAACCAAACTTCCAGCTTCCACCACATGTATTTGTTCATTCATAGTTGTCATGTCATGTCATTCCTTTAGCATTTTCTTGCTTCTCAAAATGGAGTTTTTAACATACTGCTTGATTTCAGCGCATTGGAGCTGTATTCCCTCAGAGATCGGAGAAATTGGCCCCCGTGTTCACTCCCCCCCAAACACATCCGCTGGCTTCATACCCACAGAATCTACGGAATCCTGAACCTGGTCAGGAAGCAGCTGCGTCTTCTGCAGAGTCTGAATATCCAACCTTGAGGTGAATCTTGTATTTCTAACTCTTGAAAGAAGTTAGACTTTTTAAGTCATTTACTATGATTCCTTTCACTCTTTTTTCTTTTCCTGTTGCCGAGCTGGAGCAGGTGCAGTTAGCATAATTGATGTTCAAAAGCGATGGAGAGCCTGTCTAGGAGAACACCACTTCTACTTGTCCCCAAACAACTTTTTCGATGAGTAGTTTCTTAGTGCGTGCCTCGACATATTTTGATGGTCGAGCTCAATGCCCTAACCAAATGTAAAAT
The DNA here is from genome assembly GCA_025642045.1 of Solanum sejunctum. Lineage (NCBI taxonomy): Eukaryota > Viridiplantae > Streptophyta > Magnoliopsida > Solanales > Solanaceae > Solanum > Solanum sejunctum. The sequence continues at coordinate 16,857,096 of JAOTQJ010000102.1, forward strand.
TTAGGCAGGTGTACAAATACATGTGTTATGTAAAACCATCACTTTGATGATAGTACAACAAAGAATCGAAGAGAACTTAGGATTAACTTCCTCCATGGCTCCATCAGCAGTGATACTCTCTTATTGCCCAAAATCTAACTGTGAACAGCCTTAGGATTGGTTTCTGGTATATATCTTCCATATTGTGCAATATCTGCTTGAACTACCAACGGTCTTCATCTAAGTTTATTCAGCCGATCCAAACCTCTGGTAGAATTAAGAAATGGTAGTATCATTGCAGGTACACTGTAGGATCACTAATGTATTTTTAGAATCAGGAGTCTCCTACTACTTCGCAAATTATACTAGTTTTCTTCATTTTGATGTATTTTATGAGTTGTGACATCAAGATTTAGGTTACTCAATCCAAGATTAATCTTCTCAGTAGTAATAATGTATATATGAATATCCATTCTCATGTCTTCTTTTTATATCCGCTTATCTTTGATATATTATATGTCTGATTTGTGTTGATATCTCTCTTCCGAGATACATTATCATTTCTAGACTTGATGTTACTTGTTTAGACTAATTTGAACTCATTTATGTTGTCCTTCTAGTGTTAATATATTGTAATTGTTATAACCTGTTCTGGTGATATTGTATGAGTCTGCCATCCAATTTTACAATACGGTCCCGAGATTGTTGAAGTGATACCCATGGAGGACTCCAAGTAGAAAAACAAATTATTTAGACCTGTCGTTAATTACTTTGGATTTAGTATAAGGTATAAGGTTGACTCTACTGCTAATTCTGAATCTGCATTCAATACGCCAATCTTCAAAGAGACTTGTGTTATGCCCCCCCTCCCCCACGGGGCATATGATATCATTATGGTGGAAGATATTTCTGTTTGGTAAAGGGAAGCAAGATGAATAATTTGCCATTGCTGGTGAATGGCATTTAGTACATGCACCTTTTTTTCCCGGCTGCTACGCTTGCTGTGGTTGTTAATGCTCATGTTCTTGTTTTTCGGTTGCTAGCTTGACAGAGATCCAGAATGCACGTGGTATCATGGATGTCCTTGCTGAAATGCTTAGTGCATTGGATCCTGAAAACAAAGAGGTAGAGTCTTGCCTAGCATCTATTGAGGGTATTATTCAACATTAAGATATTCTTACTCTAATGCACATTGGGCAAGCTAAAAATGTCAGTATATTGTAGTAAACCCTCATAGTTACACCTCAGTGAAATGTTTACCTCTCAGCTGTAGATGGATATTTGGTGTTGAAATTTCCTTATTTTTTCCTTTTGTGTTGAAGTCTTATCTGTTTTTTTCCTACGTTGACTCTCTTTGTTCTTGTTGGCTTACAGGGGCTGAAACAAGAGGTGATTGTTGATTTGGTGGAACAATGTCGTACTTACAAGCAAAGAGTAGTACACCTTGTAAACTCGACTACGTAAGACCTTGTTTTACTCAAGACTACTTCTTGTTAAATGTTTTGCTCTAAAATCTTGATAGATTTATCAAAATATTATTTTCTTGGTACTATATCCGTATTGATGAAGTTGAACTGATGGGGAAATTAGGGTCCCGTTCGGACATATTAGAACTTTTCCTTTTTCTCTTTTCAAAAAATATTTTTTAATCAATGCTTGACTAACAAATTGCTGGTCCTACAATTTTCCAACTCCAACTACAAGTTGGTTTTCAAGTTTAGCAGTGTTGCAAACCAGCTTTTCAAAGTTCGTTCTTTTCACTGTCAAAACTTCAATATTTCTTCAAATGAAATACGTCCAAATGCAACCTCAACTTCGAAAATCCTTTTGCAACTTAACTTCAAGTGCTACTTTTTTTTTTCAAATGGAAAAGGGTCACATATACCCTTGTACTGTTAGAAATAGTTTAAATATGCCTTTCGGTTCAAATATACCTCTCCAGTTATAGTTTTGGATCAAATATACCCCTATCATTATATTTTGGCACAAATTTACCCTTAATTTTAATGGTTGGTTAAAAAAAATCATATGTAAAGATAAAAAAGTTGATTAAACTAACCCTTTTTTATGACTTTTCATCTTATAAAAACTTTTATTGTGACTAAAATTTTACTTTTTTATTCTTAATTTTGTTTAAAAATTATTTCACTATCTTTTAAAAAACAAAACAACTAACTTCCGTTTCACATTTTATTTGTTGTTTTTCTTTTTTTTTCTTTTTTACACAAATACCTTCAAATTGATTTTTTTTTTCTACAGAAAAATTCATAATATTATAGTCATGAATTAAAAAACTACTTATGTATTTATTTTTTAACCAAACTCATCAATACATAAGTGTTTATTATCCATTTTCATTGTATGAAGTACTATAATCCACAATCTACAATTTAAACTCATCAATATTTAAGTAACATTAAAAGAGAAAATAACATATCCAAAAGAAGAAGAAAAGAGTCTATCATTTGACCATTTGTTAACATTAAGGGTAAATTTATGCTAAAGTATAATAGGAGGGGGGGTGTATTTGGCCCAAAAGTGTAATGGGAGGGTATGTTTATAACGAAGGGTATATTTAAGAAATAGTATAGGGGCATATTTGACCCTCTTCCATTTTTCAAATATGACCCAATTCATGTCCAAATGCCTACCTTATACTGTGGGCTCAACAGAAGCTCCAAAAAAAACTAAACCTTCATAAACAAATCTGAGGAATTGTGTTACTGTACCACATAAAGCAAAACACTTGGTTAGGTCAGGATGACCGTTTAGATGTTTTTGAAGCAGGGAAGCCCCTATTTCATGTTGACTTGTGATTATATCTCCCTTACCACTAGTCTACAGCATCCTCTTAGTAAGGAAATGACCTCCCTAACAGGGTGTTCAACTTTAAAGTTTTAACACACCTGCATGGACATAGATGTTGATATCATATTAATTTGACATGCATGGTATAGATAGTTTTTGCGTTCTTGATTTGACAGTCACGTCACCATGAATCTAAAAGATGGGACTGGGAGTGGTGCAACAGGTTTTGTATTAATTATTTCATGGCCTTTAATAAATTGAGTGGTGTGGATTGTCAAAGGAACAAGTATAGAAAATGTCCCAAGGGCTGATGGGACTTATAGTGCAAATAACAATCAAAGCATGAGGCTGTGACGAAAGGTGCTAATGAAGAAAACGATATATATACGTATACATACATATATGTATACATACATACATATACATACATATACATACATATATACATACATATATACGTGTATATATACACAAACACACATATATGTATATACATACATATGTATATGCATATACATATATACGTATATGTATATACATACATATATATAGATGCATATATATATATGTGTATATATATATGTAATGCAAGAAAATGTAACTCTAAACTTGAGCAGTGATTTTTGGATGAAGATTTGAAAAGCTATAACTAAGTGAAACCTCTGAAGCGAAAATCATGTCAACCAAATTCATAACCTTTTTAAGTATTTAATTAGATAATAAGACGATGTTTTAAATTTTCAATGACTCAACCTTCCTTTATCAAATTTCTAATTGCTTAGAGCTTGTTATAAGAATATATTCTTAGCACTTTTGAAGTATTGGATCTAAATTGAAAAGGGTTGCAGTTACATGTTTAGTTGGACGTGTTAAATTTGAAAATAAGCAGTTGGATGTGTTTGGTAAATATGTTCTAACAAACACAATTTTTTTAAAATGACTAAATTGTCCTTGAAGCTATTATCACCAAAATGTGTTTGCATTATGGTGTGAGATTGTGTTGTTGTCAGTGATCGACCTTTTCCTGTGAAATTTGTCAATGATTGTACTTGTGCTTAATGGTTTGAATGTTTCGTCATCCCGAGGTAGTTGCACTCTTCTAGTAATAACAATAGCATAGGTGTTCCACTAATGATCTAGGATACATTATTTCTGTAGTGATGCTGCCTTATTAAATGGTAGGATAGAGAACCTTTATTCTTTTATCTGGCCTTGTAAGTGAAAGTTGGTAAATGGCTTCTCTTCTGAAGCTAGGAGTGGAAGCAGTTGCAGTCTCTTTAATAGTGTTTGAATGTGAATAATGTCCAGCAGAAGGAGCAGAAGATGGAAGTATGTAATCTACTTATCTTCAAAATGGAGAAATTTTTTCTAAGACCAGGGCAGGAGATTAGAAGCTTCTCAGGACGACAACCTTCTGGATCTTTTAATCTGCTATCAACATTTCATATTTGTGTTAAAAAGTGTGTAGTTTTGTTGACAATCCTCTCAATTGTTCTTTAGTAAATAATTTTTGTATTTATTGGATGGTTCTGACTGTAACCTGGATGGTTTTAGCTATTGTTTCGGTAAGTGCGTGGCATTCACATTAACACTCTGTATCATGATGCTCTTTAAGGAAGTGTAGGAACGCCTGAGCCCTGTTGACATGGACACTCCAAGTAGTCGAAGTTTGTTGTGGTTGTAGCTTGCTTTAGACGGTCTGGGATAATTCTAATTTTTAGCAGTAAGACTTTAGGTTATGAATTAGTTAATAGAGCCTTATCCCCTGTTTGCATTTGCAGTTTGGCATGCCCCATCGGGAAACTGAGAGCAGGAGGGGGTAGAGCTTGCTATTTTTTTCTTCAGAATTTATTGATTAGCATCTTTTCTCTCTTTTCATGCTGAAGTATAGGTTTCTTTTTATTTATTTTTGAGTTTCACAGGTAAGAATTCCTTTTTCTAGTGAAAGAGGAAATTAGTTGAAGCTTCTGACCTATATCATATGCATAAGTTATTTGTGGAAGAGAAGTAAAGACCAACCATTTTTAATGCCATCTCCTTATTTTTGCAGTAGAAGCTCTTATAATTTAGTCAGGGCAACAATATTTATCAAGCATTACAAATATGCTGCACTGGCCATGATATTAGAACTTCAATGGAATCGCTTATTCTTATTTTGACTCTTTACTATATTTTCTATCTGCCATCTTTATTATGCACCAGTTGGTTGTGATTCCTGTGGGATCCTTATATTTACCTGATGCAGGGATGAATCATTGCTCTGCCAAGGGCTAGCGCTGAATGATGAGTTGCAGCGTGTATTGGCCAAGCATGAAGCTATTGGTTCCGGAACTTCTGTTAAAGTTGAAAAACCAAAATCTGAACCACCTCAACCTCTTGTAAATGTTGAAGCTCCACTTATTGATACCGGAGACAGCAAACAAACAGAGCAAGGGTAAATAACTATAATCTGTGTCAGATTAATCCTCTTCAACCCCCACCCCCCCCCCC
>JAOTQJ010000102.1:16886978-16901201 GCA_025642045.1 Solanum sejunctum
TACTCGTGTAAAGTGCATACACTGAACTATTATATATAAATTCACTATATATATTGTTGGTCTTTTAGATTTTTTATATCAGGAGATAAAAAAGAATCAAATTTTTTGCTAGACCTATCTACCATCCACACTAGAATAAATAGAGTTTTTCAGAAAAATACTTGTATATTTTATTTAAATCCACAAAAATTATGTCTTGATATGATAATTTAACATGTTAATACATGATAATGTGCTGCTATTACATGGTTTGATTTAAAATTTTGAAAAAATTCATGCGCGTTTTCAAGAGTCAATTACAAGGTAACCAGACACTTAAAATACACCTTTTTTTTAATTTTACAAATTAACCTCTATAAACGGTAAAATCTCACACTTGATCCAATTCGACTCCCACATTTTATTGCATCAAGACAAAAGAGATTACATCTTTTATTCTATTTTGACATCAATTTTCAATAGATAGAATGTTTATTCAACTTGTGGAAGTTGATGAAAACCTACACACAGATGCTTCTTGATAAACAAGTCCTGGCTTACAAAAGTACCCTTTTGATGGACTACAATGTCTATTTTCTGAACAAATACACATACCTTCTAAGGCACATCCATCACCTTTTAAACCTTCTTGTTTCCCAAACAATATCTCATCAGACCATTCACTAGAAAACATATTCTTAGGATCCAATTGCACCTTGGCAGTAACAAACTTGTTAAATTTTGGATACTTATTTTGCACATCAAAAAATGCTACATTCCTATTTTTAGCCCAATGTGGCTTAGCCCCATATTTAACAAATGCCATTTGCTCAATTTCCTCCCAAATATCCTGGTTAAGTCGTGGTGTTAAGGCATCACTAGCGCGATAATAGTTAAAATCAACAACCACTGAATCTTCCCCTTGGCCTAAATATGCATCTGAGGCCTTGATAAAACGAAATAGAAACCCGTTATACATGTCAATCCCACACATGCTTTCTGGCTTGACCAAATCGCGTAATTTTTTCACATCGCGTATGAAATTTCCGAACTTTGAAGATGGGAATATGGCTGTGGATTCATAGAAGAAGAGTCCATTGATTCTTGGATCCCAAGCACATGTGGTAGTGATGTCTATAGGGGATGAGTATAAACAAGAACCTGAAGATTGCATTTTGCCTTGATGGCCTACTACTGGATAACCCGTGAAGATTAATTTGTTGTTTTTTAATCCATTTGCTATCAATTTCTTGTATGCCACGAAAGAACTTGCCGCTGTGCATTTTCCACCCACGTTTCTTGTACTTTCAAGCCCCTTTTCTGCAAATCAAATTAATATAGTCGAGGTGACAAGTATCTCATGGAATTAGTCAAGGTGCGCGTAAACTGACACAGACACCATGGTTATCAAAAAAAAATACAATGATGGTAAGATGGGTGTAGCTAAGTAAAATAATACCTGTGGCTCGAACAGACTTGGAGAGCAAAATAGGATTGGATTGAAATCCAAGAAAATCATTGATACCATCACCAGATGTGTTTAAGGGCACTCTATTATCATATCTGTACACAGCAATTTGTCTAGAAGGGTACCATTGAATGTCACCAAATTCATTCTTCCTTGCATGTTCCATAAATTCATCTTCTATTCCATTATCATTTGTGTAATTTAATCTTATACTTCTCTTGAATGCTGGCTCCAATTGAAATGTCATCTACAATGTACGACGTACGTTAATCCGTTAATATTTACATACGATCGAGTATACAAAATAAGAAATTCAAAATTATGCTTTTCATTTTTGAGACCATAAATGGTGTATCGATCTCAACTGTAAATTGTAGATATCTTTTTGTGTAAACTCAGTTTGGCGTAAAAGTAGACTCTAGTTGTTTATTGTTGCACTGTACTTGTTGGGACCTCATTAAAAAAATTAAAAATTTTAAATATAAAAAAGTATTATAATAAATTAAAGAAAGAAAGAATATTACATAAATAAAAAGGTTTAATGATACACTTGATTGAAAGTTAAGTTATTCACCTGGATGACAAAGAATCCTCACTTAATACAACCTTTACCGCCCTTTTTTAATACTTGCTCTGTCATATTTTAATTGTTATATTACATTTTTCAAAAGTTAGTTAAATTAGATTAAATTAATTTTATATTTTAAAATAAAAATTTAGATATTAAAAAAATTATAAGAAAAGTATTATTGATTATAATTTTTTCATATTAATTAATATAATGAAAAGGTATATTTTAAAATGTTAGCAGTTCAATTGATTGATTACCTGAACTCTCACCTTGTTGGTAGGATTTTATTTTTTTACATTATAATCTCCTACCCCATAATGGAAAAAAAATAACTTACATTATGATCTGATGGTAACTTGAAAGCAAAATAACTTACACTATGATAATTAACTTTGTTGAATAAAAAAATAATTTCTTAAATATATGGCCTACAATATAACTGTCTACACGAAACTATCATAAAAAATTGACATCCCTCCATTAAAAATTTGTCATCTTTAGTAGTAGCCATAAATAATGGCATGATCCCAATCATTAAATACAAATGGAACACTCTAGCAAAATTCAGTTGTGTCATTGAACATTATCAGATAAATGTATTCATAAAAGACGATATTATTAATGTGTAAAATGAGACAAAGTATTGGTACAACAATAGTACACTTTTCTCCCTTTAAGTTTAGTTGTATTACACTGAATTTCCTCGTGACTTATAATATTACAAAAGTCTTTTTTAATCTAACTTTTTATAATAATTTTTAAAAATTACGTTTAATAAAAATGATTATATTTAACTAACTTGCCCTTTTCTAATATGATAAATTTTTCTAATTGATTGACTAATAGAAAAGGATAAATAAGTCAAAAAATAATTATTTACATTAAAAACAGATAAACTTAAAGATTCTTTATTTAAAAAAATCAAAACAAAGAAGCTTTTCATAATATTATAAAAGAGAGACGACCTAAATTTATCATTGACGTTATTCCAAATTGTAAAAAAGACACTATAAATTTACGAGCGATCTATTACCTCCCTAATAATTTTATATTAATATTAATATATCATTTATAGCACATGACAAAGAGAGTGTAACTTACATTATGAAAAGAGAGTGAGTCAACATCTTTAACATAATAAAAGTATTTTTTATTTTTTTCTCTTTTTATTATATTTTTTATTTGTATAACGTGAAATAGTAAAGATTATTCCTGCAAATATGAAAAAGAAAAAGATTTGTGAAGAAGAGGAGGAGATTCAAACAACATATACAGATATGTTTAACAATGAAGAAATTTGAGTTTCAGATTTTCATTGGTGTTTAATGGAGGTGATGAAATGAAAATAAAAATTCAAAGAAAAAAATAGTGAGGGATATGGTCACCATTGTTTCCAGCAAAAAAGTTTTTTTCGCAATTATAAAAAAAAAAAAAAGACATCTTGCCTCCACCTCCATGATCTATTTTGCTACTCTTTGTATCAATTAATTGATGTGAATTTGGAATAATGACAAATAATTTCTTCTTCCTTAATTTTATTAGTCACCATTTTTTTTGGTGAGAAAGCATTATCCGATAACAAAAAAATGATATTTTTTCCTCCTCCTCAATGATCTATTTAACTACCTTTTCTACACTTGATATTAATCAATGTAAATCTGGAATAATGACAAATATATTATTCTTCCTTATCCTATTAGTCATTATTTCTACTGGTGAAAAAAAATATTTTGATAACAAAAAAATAATATTTTTCCTCTACCTCCGTGATCTATATCACTACCTTTTTTTCTCATGATATTAATTAATGTGAATTTGAAATAAATCACAAATAAATTCTTTTTCTTTAATCGTCATCACTTTTCTTACTTGTGTTAAAAGAGAATTAGGAAAAGAGGAGAAGAAGCTGGACAGAGGGGAATGATTTTTTATTTTTTTCTTTTATAAAATGTTAATTTTTTTCTTTTTTTATTTTTTAAATTTGTGATGCTTTAACACGTGACAATCAAAGATTGAAAGAATAATATCATTTTCTTTTTTTAAAATGGGCTCACCAGAAATTGAGATGATAATGTTATTTTTAAATTGTTCAAAAGGTTATAAGACCCTCGTAAAATTTAAATGTCTTTATATCTTTTCTCTATTATAAAAAAAACAAACGAGATCAATGTGATAAAGCTAAATCTAGAAAGGATTTCTGAAACTTTTCCAAAAATAAAGTGCCTACGTTAATCCAAGGAAATATTGATACAATTTTTTATTTATTTATTTATTTATTTATTTATTTATTTATTTGTTTATGTTCAAATTGGAGTTGGGTTAACACACGAAGGGCTAAAGCGCTTTCTACAGAGAAGTAGTCCAAGAATTAATTTTTTTCGTTCTAAAAAATATCATCTTATTCTAATTTAAAATAATTTATTTTTTAAATTTTTTTATCTTTAATAAAATAATTTTCGGACACACAAATATCTCAAAATAATTTTATATTATAAGTTTTAAAATTTTTTTATTTTTTCTTAAACACCATATTATCAAATAATATCACATAAAACGAGACAAAGAAAATACTTACATAGTCTCTATCATTATGCTATTTATAAGAGACCACCCTTATAATTAATTTTATCTATACAAATAAGGAAAAGAAAAATTGGAAAAAAAAAATCGTTTCTTACCTTAGAAATGATGCCAAGTAATCCAAGTGAAACTTTAGCAGCATTGAAAAGTGGATCTTTTGGTGTCAATTTGATTATTTTAGCATAACCCTCAGATTCATTAGCTGGTACAATGAGATTAAGAGCAATAACATGATCATGAATTGCTCCTCCTTTGCCCCACCACGAACTGCCGTGAGCCCCCGTACTTATTACTCCGGCCACCGTTACTCCTTCCCAATACGGAGCCGCTACCAAACTCAACCCCGCCTTTTCAATCGTATCGATAAGTTTCCGTAGTCCAACTCCACCATCAGCAGTGACCGTAAGTTGTTCCACATTAATATCGACCGCCGAGTCATATTTTTCGGTACTTATGAAGACCGAATTTTTCGAATTACTAGGACATGCTAGTTTAGGAATTGTGTGAGAAAATCTCGTGACGATTTTGACTTTAAGATTGTTTTTGTTTGCATTGGCTAATTCTTGACGGAGTTGTTCTTCAGTTGTTGGATAGACGATGTTTGGGGCGCGACATGTTTGTCTGTCGCCCCAAACACCGTATGAATTGGAAAGTTGGCAATCTGAGGTATTGTTATTGCATTGGATGGGATTTGGTGGTGGCATAGCAGAGGAGATTGTTAAAAATGTGGCTGTTGAAATCCATAAGAGCCACAAAAGATTGGTCATTATTTTGTTTGGCGATTGTGATTAATGATGGATGGGTGTATATAAAGATGACTGTTGCTTCAAAGGAAAGAAGAGATTGGAGGTGGGCGGGTGGGGATAAATGGATTGAATTTTATAGTTTGTCCTTGGAAATTAATTTATGTATATTCTCACAAAAAAGTTATTTGCTTTTGAAAGAACATAAATTAAAGAGCTATACAAAATAATGGCAAAAGTGCAAAGACCCCATTGCGTAAAGTCCGAAAGGAGACATATTTTTATTAAGATAAATAAATAAATCCTACTGGCTTAATGTATATTTTATATATATATACGGATCAATAGTGTAAAAGGTGGAGTATATAATAATGCATAATTTATCTAAATCACATGTTAAGAGTTAATTATTTTTTATTATTATTTTTTTAATTATAAAAAAATTCTTAAAATGGATTTCGAATGTATTCCCTAATATTGCCCGATACACAGTTTGTTCATACTTTACCTAATTTGTTGTTGCGCTAGAAAAGAAAAAATATAAATCAAATGTCAATTTTGCAAATCATGCAAAATAAATTAATATCAGTCTCTTCAAAAATGGTAACAACTTCAAAACAATTCAAATTTTAAATTTTTTTCTCATCAATTTACTTCAAATCCTAATAATTTTTCTTCTTCATCCATTTTTTCTTTCTAATTCATCAATTATCAAATTTTCAAAAAAAGCTTTTAAGTTTTTCATCGACAAATTTCTAATATATATGAATGATGTTCTATCTTTTAGTATTATGATTATCCAATTAATCAAAAAAAGATGCATTTTAAGTTCAAAATTGACTGAAACAAACCCAAAAAAAAGAGAAAAAAGATTGAGTTATTGATGACGGGTAAGAACTTTGGGTTAAGATCTATGGGTGACACCATTAATTATTAAAAGTGAACAAAAGTTACTGAAGTTGATATAGAGCAAAGGAGAAAGTTTAGAATGATTTTAGTCTAGGATGGGTGGACAAAAAACTAGAAAGTCCTTGCTTTTAAAACTAAATGTCAAGTACCGTAATGGGGCAAGTCCATGACGCGGACTTGTCACGCTTCAATTCATTTTTGACTGAAAACTTAAAACGTATTTAGAAATTATTTTTCTATAAAATACACATAAATCGCATATGTCAAATGTGTTTTATGTGTAATTTTTCGTAAATCACTTTCTAATCAATTTTCTGATCCCGTAAAAAATAATAGGACTAAAATTAAGTACAATTCCGCGACGTGAACATGTCGCACACTTTTCTAGAATTGCATTTTTGGCTCGAAAAATTATCTTTCAATCCAGTTGCTCTAAAAATCAACCAAGATCTTTTCCCACATAATTTTTCGTGCTAATCGCATTTCTGACTTCGAATTTACCAAAAGAGTTTGGGAAGATACGTTATTCGAGTAATATTTTAGTAATTTCTAGGTGTTACAAAAACCTCATACCTGAATGGTTTTTAGGGATTTAAAACGTTATTTTGCAGAACTTCAAAGCATGCAGCATAGGAGAACATTCGAATTCAATGGAAGAAAGTGCAGTAGGAAAGATTTTGGGAAGATATGGTAAAGCATTTGTTGAGGGAGAAGTGGTGAAGAGATATTGGAGTTTCTATATGCTGATGGGAGTTTAAGGGTTAACTGAAATTGTACTATGATCAAGAAAGCGTGCAAGGGTGAAAGCGAGCAATCAAGAAAGAAAGTTGCTAGTGTGAGTGTAAAATAAACTGTGTATGAAGAGTTATAAGGTCGAAGTGCTATTACTTATTTAAATAATGAGAAAATTTAAGTTATGAGCAACCAATTGATCAAGATAGGTAAAAATTCAAAGTTATTGCTCGAAGCTACAAGTCAAAAGACGCTAGCGAATGGTGAATGTTGCAAGCACTCTCCATGCATGCAGCACAAAGGATGCAATATTTTGGTCAGGAATTATGAAATATTGTTGATGATTCAAATTCTACATGACCAAAAAGGTGGAGGAATAAAGCCAATGTATGCTCTCATTATAACATTTCAAGGTAACTTCTTCCAACAAATTGTGAAGCAGCTAAGAGTAATGAAATAGTTGATCTATGTTTTGAAAAATTACAGTAAATTGAAGATCCTGGGATTTTGTGGTTGCAAACTAGCAACCCCCACCACTTTTCAATATGCACATTTGCTATAAAATCTTAAATTATCGTTATATTATGTTAGAAAATAATACTTTAATTACCATTATAAAAAAAATAATTACAAAGCTGAATTAAATAAACCTCATAATTTGTCCATATTATTACTGCAATAATTGAGATATTTTCTTGTGAGCCATTAACTAAAGACATCGAAGAACTCCCTATGGAGTATTAAATGGATTCATGATGTTTGTATGAATAATGGACTAATGGAAAAAACAAAATGCTAGACACATCGTTTGTTGACTATCTTATTTAATGCACCTCTTGTGGATATAAAATGTTGCTTCCATATTTATCAACTATTACATGTACTATGTCTGGATAGAGAGGAAAATAGCAAATATACACATTTTATCATTATATATACCATAAACAATTATGTAGCACTTAAAACTTTGATTCATGAACCCCACAAAAGACTAACTTAGAAATGAGAGAAGTGTCAAAAATACATTAAAATTATATTTTAAAATTTTTATATATAAAATATTAAAAGTATGAGTTTTATACATAAATTATTATTTATTAGTTTGAGAAACGTAACATATTTTTCTATTATTACACTCTTATCATGATGTGTGTACTACTCTTTCTCTTTTGTTTTAAAAAAATTGTCATGTTACACTCAACATGAACACACCAATACACTATTTCACCTTGATAAAAATAAAATAAATTATTGTTATCAATTAAAGTTAAATATTAAAATATTAGTATTAGTATCTCAAAAATATTGTAAAATAAAATATAAAATATTCTTCTTACTCCATTACATCACTTTCTCTCACCGTATCCAACCCCACCCACCCAAATTTTTAGTTTTTTATTTTATTTTAATTTTTTTATAAAAAATCTTAAAGAAATTCTTACTTCATCTCCACCCTACCCACCCCCACCCCACCTTTCAAATAATAATTCATATATTATTTTATTTTACTTTTAAAAAATAATTAATTTATATATTTTTTATTTTTCTCTAAAAAAATAATTCTACCCCCTCATAATTAATATTTTATTTTTTTTAAAATAATAATTCTATCTTATCTACCTAGTCCTCCGCTTTTATTTTTTTTGTGTCTCATTTTGTGTTGTGTGTGCATGCGTGTTTAGATTTTGTTTTCCACAAGATTTTTTTAAAAAAATAAAATTTTTATTTCTATTATATTTGGTACTCAAGTCAACAGAAATATTTTTCTAACAAAATTATATGTATACATCTAACACAAAATGAAAAATATAAAAATAAAAATTCTTTAGTAACAAAGGGTTAGATGGGATAGGATAGAATTTTATTTGTTTTAAATGAAAAAAATACTTTCTCGGTCCTATTCTATGTGGCACCCTTTGACTTGGCACGATTTTTAAAAAAATAAGATTTTTCAAACTTCTGATCTAAAATAATTTTTAGATATTTGTGTGACTGAAAATCATTTCATAAGTATAAAAAAAAATTTAAAGTTAAATCATTTTCAATTAGAGTAAGGTAATATTTTTTTTATACAAACTAAAAAAGAAAGACCGACACATAAAATGAAACAAAAGGAGTATCATTGTTTTTAGGAAGAAGTTGGTGTGGTGTGAAGTTTGCATTTCTTTTAAATATACTAGGGGTGTGCATCAACTGGTTTGATTTAAATTTGTCTACTATCAATTTGATTTTTAAATATACTAAATTAATAACAACTAAATCAATAAAATTATTTTATCAATTTTTGATTGGTTCAACTTTTGATTTATTGATTTTTGATCAGTTCGATTTTTGATTGACTCTATTTTTTATCAATTTGGCTTTTGATTTACTTAATAAAAAATGCATAAACGTTACAACCAGATAGCTAAATCACGAGATGATTTCAAGGTGAACCAAAGAAAACTTACTGAAAAAAGAAAAAAGAATATTTCTAAAAAAACAATCGAATGCTCATCACTAGATCTAACCCTAATTGGGATGTTTAATTTGGATTGGTACATTATTTATCAATGAATTGAAAACGAAGAAGATCAGAGAATTCAAAAAAAAAAAAAAAAGGCAAAGATACAAGCAGAAGAGAAATCAGGAAAGGGAGTAATCAAATTACCAATTTGGTCCAAAATTTTTGTTTAGTGTAATAAAAGAATAAGGAATACTTACAATTTGCACGCCCCAAGCTCTCCTAACCCTCGTAGTTGTCATTATATTGTGAATTGTTGTTGCCACTGTTTCCATCTTACCTGAATAGATTTAATTTTACAAAGAGAAATTAAGAAGGGTCTTTAACTGGGAAGTTCATTGAATTAGTAAAATATTTTAGAAGGAGGCATATTAATATAGCGTGTGTCCGACTAGGTGGGTGAGTACTAAAGCTAGGGACATGGATGGGTTTAAGTTGTGGTACTCGGATGGTTCTGGAGGGAGGAATGGTGTAGGTATCCTGGTAGATGAGACTCTTAGGGATTACGTGGTCAAGGTTAGGAGGGTTAATGATAGGATGATGGCTATTAAACTCGTGGTGGGAGGTCTTATTGTAAACGTTGTTAGTGCTTATGCGCCCCATGTAGGTTTAGATGGGGAAGTCAAAAGGCGTTTTCGGGAGGATCTGGATGAGGTTGTGCGGGGGATACCGGTGACTGAAAAAATCTTCGTCGACCACTGAAGCGATCCACCTAGTGCGGAGGCTAGTGCAAAAATATAGAGATAGGAAGAAGGACCTTCATATGGTATTTATTGATCTCGAGAAGGCGTATGACAAAGTCCCAAGTGAGGTCTTATGGAGGTGTTTAGAAGCGAAAGGTGTCCCTGTGGCATATATCAGGGTGATTAAGGACATGTACGATGGAGCCAAAACTCGGGTTAGAACGGTGGGGGGAGACTCCGAGTATTTTCCTGTTGAGATGGGACTCCATCAGGGTTCTGCGCTGAGCCCTTTCTTGTTTGCCTTGGTGATAGACGAGCTGACGCGACCTTTACAGGAAGAGGTTCCTTGGTGTATGCTATTTGCGGATGACATTGTATTAATAGATGAGTCAAGGACTAAAGTTAATGAAAGGTTGAAGGCCTGGAGGCACGCCTTAGAGTCCAAAGGCTTCAAATTGAGTAAGACCAAAACTGAATACTTGGAGTGCAAATTCAGCGTCGCGAGGGAGGAAGAACTCTCTAAGGTGAGGCTTGTCACCCAACCTATCCCCCTGAGGGATAAGTTTAAGTATCTAGGGTCCATAATTCAGAGTATTGGCGATATCGATGATGATGTCACTCATCTCATTGGGGCAGCTTGGACTAAATGGAGACTAGCCTCTGGGGTATTGTGCCACAAAAAGATACCACCCAAACTTAAAGGTCAGTTCTACAGAATGGTGGTTAGACCAGCGTTGCTGTATGGGATGGAGTGTTGGCCAATAAGAAACGTACATGTTCAAAAGATGCATGTCGCAGAGACCTCCTTTCTCATTGTTATACCGAAAAATGATGGCGTACAATGACCTTTCTCATTGTTATACCGAAAAATGGTTTTTTGAAAAGAAAATAATTTAAAAATCAAAAATCAATTTAAACTCAATTAATTTGAGAAAAATCAATTCTTGAAATTCGAGAGAAAAACAGAGTCGCCACCTAATTTTACGAATAATTAGGAAACCAACAAATATTCTAAAAAAATCTAATAGAAAAATTCCTTTTAAATCCAAAGAATGAGTTCGAGTTCACATTTCCACTTCGAGAAGGTTTTACGCACTCAAAATGACCGCTAAATACGGTTATCCAGCGATTAGGAGATTTGACTAACTCTTGACACAGGTTGACTGAAAAAAACACTTTGACTGAATTTGACTAGTTTGAAATCAGTTAACTAAAACTTACTGGATTTGACTAATTTGAAATCAGTTGACTAAAACTTGAAAGAAAATCGATAATGTTTGAAAATCACTTCTTTTTTTATTTTTATTTATTTGTATTTTTTTTATTTTCAATGCGAATATTTTTCCAAAAAATAAAATGAGACTAGACGAAATAATATAAATGGTTTGACACACTGAGAATCTAATTAGATTGAAACCATTAATAAACAAAATGTTAGCATACAAAATAAATAGCAAACATTTGCAAAAATAAAAAAGGAGGAATTAAAAAAAAGATTGGGATTAGCAAACTCAAATGATGACTTGTTTTAATTCCTCATGTTTGGATCTGCTTGACGACTGTTTCTCGAGTTATGCATAATAACTTCTTTCTCCTGGGAATTGGACAGACTTGAAGAAGAGAAAGTTTGGGCCTCCATGGCCCAACGAAATGCAAATGAGATAGCCCAAAAATGGCTCGGAACATAGTTCATGCAAAGAAATAAAATAAGGATTAGCAAGAGACCTAAAATAATATAACATAATTATAACGATTCTTATAAAACGAAATGACAAGTGAAACATTTGACTCAAAGCAATAGAAGGACAACACATCAGACCATAACAATCTTACAATCAAAATAAGTTACTAAGCAGTGGAGTCTATTACTATTTAAAGCCATACTGATGGCACTAATTCAATAGCAAACATGATTCTAGAGATGAATAGATGTGAAGCCATGGTTCTTGACAATAAGATAAACTGGAAATTTTCAGTCAGAGGTAAGCTACTGTTGACATTTTTAGCAAACGATAAATAAGGAAAAAATAACATGTTTTCAAGATCATGCACTTTTGCTTCTCTTAAAACACTTGACAGAGGCCGAATGTCAAAAGCATAAATCTTAACATATGCTAAAATGAGATTGAGGCATACCTATATCCATTTACTAGCGACATAGAACCATAGACTCGATAGCAATTAGTTCTTGACAGACAAACATAAAGAAAAGAATAGCAACACGCCTTCTAACATTGTTTGACAATTTCAGCATAATAAAAATTAATGTTTTATCATTTATGGCTAAGGAATTCCAATTCTAAGCAAAATTTAGTATAAACAGTGATAGGTACCTCATTGGCATGCTGAGTAGATTTGTATTTCCAGAGAACAAACCAACAACATCTTAAGGAATCAAAACCAACATCTAAATAGCTAACAGACTGAAATTTGGACATTACAGCATGTATTTGGGAAAGCTGACTCATTTTAACAATGGTTTGATTCTTAGCAACTTAGCAGTGATTAAAAGGGACAACAACAACATCTTTTACTGATATACAGTATCATAAAGACATGTTCCTTGATCTAAACTTACCATTTCAAGCTATTTTCAGCAAAGAAAATAAAATAAGACTCGCATCGAAGAGTTGATTTTCGAATCATAAAATGATAAAAATTCATCATTTTTTAACTTTGAAACCAGTTACAACCTGATAATATCGATAATAAACAACCCACAACATTGAATTAACAACATCATCTAGTCAGCCAGCAGTATCACAAGCAGTCCCAGAATGAGTTAATGACCAAACAACAACAACACCATAACATCAACTCGTCACAACAGGACACTCTCCAGTCAACAAATTCACAACAAACATGAAAACTCGATAGCTTCCAGATTTCTACAACACATGATACTTAAAACGAAAATGAGCTAAGCGAAACGAAGGGATTACCTTTTTTGGGGCAGCGAACTGAGGACGACGATGAGCTTAAACAGCGAACTTTGACACTACCAACTTCGTTTGAGGTTCCTTGACCTCAAATTCAGAAAGTCTGACTTCAAGACTCTTCAAATTAAATGAACTTGGTATGAGAAATTTCTAGTTATTTTCTTTTACTAAGAATCAATATTGTTTGCTCTTATGGGTTTCTTTGAATCTAAATCACCATCCCTGATTTTCCTCCCCCTAAAACAAAGAAGAAGAAAGAATTTATACAGGGGACGGATTTGGGTCTCAACGGATCAATTTTAAATTTGAAGGAAAGAAGAAAAAGAGGGGTATGCATGAGGGGACAAACGATCATGGGGGAATGGGAGTTGTCGGGCAACGTTGAGATTGTGGGAGAGAGGTGCGACGCTCATGGAGTTAGGGTTTTGGGATTAATGGGGAATGGGAAGAAGAAGATGATAAAATGGGGATTGGGGGCGCGTGTATATCACGTGCCCATCTTAATTAATTAATTTTTTTTTGAAAATAAAGGTATAAAAATCGTTAAAATAAAAATAAAGTTCGATGATTAATTTGACACTGTGGAGGGTAAATTGGGTGTCAACACTCATCATTTTTTATTTTTATTATTTTTTCATCATCAAAATACAAAGAAGCAAATGATGAGTCCAAAAATTTGTGACGATTTAACAGAATACTCATCTTTTAATAGTGAATTGAAGTTTGAGAAGTACTGTACTGTTAACTAATTCACGAAGAATGATTTGCTAAAATGACAAATATTAGATATATTATTACGGATTATAACATTAGATAATGAATTGCAAGTTCTAGCAATTATGAGTTTTAACAATTTAATTACAAGTTATAACAGATATAGATATTATACCCATTTTATATCAAATATATACTCAAATTTGTTAGGATATATGTTTGAGTATGGACTGAGTATGATGTATATATGTGTTATAACTTGTAATTATATTGTTAAAATCCATAATTAATTTATGTAATGTTACGACCCGCAATAACATATTTAATATTTATTATTTTAAAAATATTATTATATCATTTAATTTCCTTGAAAATAGTTTAATGGGGGTAATAGGACCTCCA
>JAOTQJ010000102.1:16901687-16927337 GCA_025642045.1 Solanum sejunctum
TTGTATAAGTTACGCAGAAGTTAATACATGAATAAGTTGCCTCTTCACTAGCTAATGAACAACCCCTTAAACTTAATTAGAATTGGATGATTTTGATTATGACTTGATATTAGTTATATGAATTTCTAAATTATCAATTCAACATTGTATTAATTTTATATATTAATAACATACTTCCTAACTGGCTATCAAACATTGTATAAGTTACGCAGAAGTTAATACATGAATAAGTTGCCTCTTCACTAGCTAATGAACAACCCCTTAAACTTAATAAGAATTGGATGATTTTGATTATGACTTGATATTTAGCTCATTTTAGATAAACTAGTTTAACTCACGTAAATTGTGAACAAGTTAATAAATTATATGTCTATCAATTTAACTCCTTTTAACATGTCCAAATCTGTTAAATTAAAGTATTTAAGCATTGCCAAACTAAATTAAGCATAATAGCTTATAGTTTTTACTCAACAAAAATCCATAAAGTAGAGAAATTAATTGAATAAGATGGTGAATGTATATAGAATATAAAAGAGAATCATTTCGAATCTGCATCCTAATTATTATGAGTTAATTATTGTACCGAGTCGTAGCAGGTGGAGACATTTTTTCTTGTGCGGTCCTTTTTGGCATTCTTTTTAATCACTTTAGCAAGGAACATTATTTTTGTAACAAAAAGGGGAAATAGTACAGTACCTTAGGCTCATTTTACCTTATTTGACTGCCTACACAAATTTAACTTATATTCTATAAGAACTAATGGAAGACTATTACTTTCACCATCTAAAAAAGAACGAACTTAAAGAAAATATTTTTTTAATTTTTATGATTCAAAATTAACATTATGTTAAAGTATACAAAATATCAAAATATTCTTTAATTTTATGATTTTAAATATATTATATAAAAAAATTAAAAGTAAAGCATTGTCAAAGAAAAAAGATCAGTTTTTTAAACGGAAGTAAAAAAATAAATAAATCATTCTTTTAAATTTATCTTGTAAAATTATTATATCAAACTTTAAAATTATTTTATCCATTAGTTATTTTTTTTAAAACAATAATACCGGTAATGTAATGACTCAATATTTGTGGGATGTATTAACATAAAAATAATATTTTACATGTCAGTTTTTTGTTTGTTAGTCTTTGGAAAATATTTAATATTCATAAAATTCTAATTTCAAAATGCATAAAAGAACAAACATATAACTCTTTCCATTTGAATTTACTTGTAAAATATTTTCTAGTTTAATTTTTACTTTTACTCAGTATGTTTTGACAAATTAAGAAAGAGTTATTTATTTATTCTATTATATACTTTTAATTTATTAAATTTGAATTAATATCCTTGAAGAATATAATGTGTAAATATATTAAAAAGTTTATCAATTAATAGGAATAAACTTATATATTTATTGTATCAATTATTTTTAATAAAAATTAGAATTTAACAAGTAAATCAGATTGGAGGGATTACTATAAAATGAGGAGTAATTAAAAAAGATAAACAAAGAAAAAATAAAAGGGTGTTGGTAAATGCCATTTTCTGCCCTTCTTTTTTCTTTTTTTCTTTTCTTTTTTTTTACTGTGGCTGTAGTCGCTCTTTAGCTCAAGATTGAAAACATTGCACACTTTTGAGCTCATTCAATAAGTTTGATTAGTTGCCTCACAAAGGTTATTAAAGTTTCTATTTCAGCACTGCCTTTGCTAAATTGTCAGGATTTTTTTTGCATAACCTTGTGGAACTGTGTGATTGCTTCTTCTTGCTGTTTGTCCTCCTATTGAGTTCAATACCAAAGATCGATGATCCTTTTCTTATTGCAAGAAAATGCGGTAAACCCTTTTCATTTGAGCCCAAGATTTGCTCATCTGAAGTTCAAATCTGGCGTTCTCTTGAGGTCAGAATTGACTTTTTTTTTAAAAGGGGTTTTGGCCTTGTGTTGACTTCATTCAAGATTTGGTTGGTAATGTGCTCTTCTGTAAGAAAGCTTTGATTTTTTTTAATTTTTTCTTATATGTATGGTGTTTCATTGTTTGAATATAGATCAATACTTACTTAGAGAAGCTTTGAATGTTTTGGAATGGACAGTTCATTGTGATTGACTCTTGTGCAAAAGAGTCAAGTGGTTAGTTGAGCTTGTGCTGAACTTGCCATTGTTGAGGATTTTTTTCACTGTACTTGATGTACTAAGATGGAGTTATTAGCTATTCTGGTCCTTATATTCCCTCATTTTTAGCTGTCTACAGTTTCAGAAGTTTTCACCATATTGATTGAGTAGTATCTTAGCGTGCCAAATTCAGTGAACGTTGTATTGGTTACTTTTAGCTAGAGTCTCTTTGAAACAATTTAGGGTTGCCTGGTTACTATTATGGCTTCGATTAGAAGAACGTTGTCCCCAGTGCCTCGTCCTGGAAGCGCTATGAATGGAGAAGTATATCCTGCAGCCTCTCCACTGTCCAAGTCATCGTCATGTACTAATAGCTCTACACCAACTGGTGCATTTCTGTCTTCTTTTGGTTCGTTGGATTATGCCATCTACAAAGTTCAGACATTTGTAGTCAGTCTTTTATCACGAAGATCTTCTAGGCCCTTAGAAAGGACAAAGCTGAAGGGGCTCATTTGGAGGAGAGCTCTTCTACAATTCATTTTCTGCTTCGCTCTTGGAGTATTTATTGGCCTTACTCCATTTCTAAATTTGTCAACAAATTTTATATCTAAACATCAAGCTTTATCCTTTGAGGTCCTCCGGCAAGAAGACAATGCTCGATTATTTGATGTATCTAGAAATGTGACTTCAACCATTGAGGACTTGCCCATCATAGATAATTCGACATCAGAGCCTAACTTAGTACATGTTGAACTGAAAGAAGAAATTGCCTACAATGCCTCCTTTAACCAATCACTTGGCCAAGATCTGATGGTGTCCCGTAAACTTTTGATTATTGTGACTCCTACAGAAATGCGGCCATTTCAAGCATACTATCTAAATCGTCTGGCCTATGTGTTAAAGTTGGTGCCTTCTCCTTTACTGTGGATAGTTGTTGAGATGAAATCTCAATCTGTTGAAACTGCTGATATATTGAGAAGAACTGGGGTCATGTACAGACATCTTGTCTGCTGCAAGAACTTAACTGATGTGAAAGAGAAAAATGTGCATCTAAGGAATGTGGCACTCTCTCACATTGAGACACACCATCTCGATGGTATTGTCTATTTTGCTGATGAGTATAACGTATACTCTGCTGATGTCTTCGAACAGATGAGACAGATCAGGTACTGTTTTTGTTAAATTCTCTTACTTTTGGGGTGTTAGCAACCTTGTTTTACTTTTGTCATATAAAGAAAAGTGGAAGCAAGTTTCAGTAGTCCATTCCTTGTGGAATGTTACCTATGCTCAAATCGGTTGATATTTGCATGTTCGTATTTCGTTTATTTCTTGCTTAAGCTGTTATTATTTTTCTTATAGTCCATCTTTAAATCCTTATCTTGTAACTTTCGTACTCCTATGGCTTCTTGATCACTCTGATCTTCGGTGCCTATCACTGTATCTTTATTTTTGGTGGTTATAATCATTTGGTTTATGACTCAAAATGCATTGAATTGTGCCTCTAGGTAATGTAGAGAGTCTATGATTCCATGTATCAACGTTCTTGATAGAAAATTGTTGTATGCAGCTGGATCGGGACATGGATTGTGGCACGACTAGCCGATAATAATAGGAAAGTTATCTTGCAGGGTCCAATCTGTAACGGCTCTCAGGTTATAGGTTGGCACACTGAAGGTAGAGCGAAAAGATTTCAGAGATTCTATGCAGAAATGTCAGGATTTGCATTCAATAGTACGATACTTTGGGATCCAAAGAGGTGGCACGGACCAACGTTACAGCCTATAAGGCAGTCTGATACAGCCAGGCCTAGTTCGCAAGTGAGTTTTGCCTATGTTAGAACTTAAAAATAAGATATTCTGTTAGTGGATAGTTCCACATTCACCATAGCTAATATGATGGTATACCTTCAAGAACATGGCTGGTGAAACTGAACTTGAAGCACCGTTCCCAACCACCCTTGAGAGAAAAGGGGAAGGGCTATTACAGCTATTATCTGTATTACCGTACGCGAAAATGTCAATTTTAATGATTTTATTTACAGGCGAGCACATTTATCGAACAAGTGGTGGAAGATGAAAGCCAAATGGAAGGCTTACCAATGAACTGTTCGAGAATAATGGTTTGGCAATTCAACACGGAGATATTGTACCCATATCCTCTTGAATGGCTGGTGAAGAATTACTCAAGAACCAGTACTTCGGTTGGATGACAATTTTTTCATGCAGACAGATTCTTGTTGCATTGATAAGGTGCGCGAATTATGTATACGTTATCTCGTGGGGTTCATTACTTGTTCTTTTACTGTTATATTTCTATTTCCAGCTTTTATTACTCCCTCTGTTTGAAAAAGAATGGCCTAGTTTGACTTGGCATGGAGTTTAAGAAAATATAGAAGACTTTTCAATTTGTGGTCCTAAATTAAAGTTATGTCAAATATACCAAAATGCTCTTTAATCTTGTGGCCTTAAACATGCCGCATGGAAAACTTAAATTAAAGTGTTCCCAAAAAAGGAAAGTGGTCATTCTTTTTGAAACAAACTAAAAAGAAAAGTATGTCATTAAAAAATAGTATGGACATTTTCCAGTTACTATTCATCTGTGTTGTATTTTTTTTTATGAGGTGTCTGCTTGTCACGCTAGAATAAATAATTCCTTTCTTCCACTTCCCCCTTTCCCAGTCTATTCAAGTTGCTACTATTCTTTTTGATCGTTAAAAGATTATGTCATTGCGAATTCAGTAACAAGTAGATGCTGTCGAATATTTACAGAGAAAACATCTTGCTCCTTACAATTGGTCCACCAAACAGTTGAACATATTGAGTCAAATTTTCATTTTTTTTCCTTTTGCATTCCTTTGATGTACCAACATTTCGGCAGCTACTTCATTGTCCTAGCAGAGTTCAATTGAATCACAATTGATTCTTACAATGGTCAGGATGAGGTCCCAGATTTACTTGGTCCATAAGCAGTGGATGAAGAGGTGATACATGTTCTCATTTTGTCTTCCAACTCAATGTGCATCTGCGTAGATTGGCCCCTCGTTTTTTGAAGATTCTCATTTGTTACACATGCTCCCAAACACGATACCCAAGTAAAGCATTCTACCTTCAATAGTGCCCTATTTCTCTACACTTCCAAGACCAGCGGAGAATGGTGTAAGAAGTTCCCTTAGGTGTTCGTAGCAATCTTTAATTGAAAATTTACCTTTTGCATCTCCAAATGCACTTCAATTTGCTGTTTTTCAGTGATTTTTATATATTAGTAACGATGTCATAATCATCATCATTATTAAGTAGTTTATGAGATGACATGCTGAGAAATCTCCAAATTAAGTCACAATTGCCACTTATCCTTGGTATTAGGAAAATTATAGGTTTAACTTTTTCTATTCCAGTTTACTAATATGCAGTCCTTCATTCTCCTTGATTCTGACTGTTCCTTTTCTTTCCTGCCATATGAGATTCATGGCAAGTAATTGAGCTGCTTTGAATAGCTTAAATCATTTCACCTGCTCTTTTGCTACCTAAATTATCCTCTGAAGCCTTAGATCCAAATGGTTGCTACTTTGATACCTAATTTCCCTGGGAACTTGCACTCACCAAGAGTAGGGATGGCAATGAGCAAGGGCAGCAAAGCAGGATGAAGCAAGACCTAGCGTATGTGGAGCATGGACGGAGGAATGTCATGTGGCATGGGGTGGGGGAAATATATTGATTTATTGGTGTTATGGGTAGTGCTCTACCCTTGCTCGTTTGGTTCCATTAATGCCCTTCCAATTTGGTTGCTAGTAATCCTTTTTGTTGCTCATATAAGTTTGCAGTCTTTCATTTTTTGTTTCTTTTTCTTTTGCCCTTGAGTTCTGAAATGACTGATTAATTTGTGCTATTCATATGTTTTTCATGTTTAAATATATTACACACTATAATTAGTAAAATAACCGTTTCATTTTCTGTGGTGGCATTTGACTTGAAATATAATGTATTACATTGTGAAAAATACTTTCATTTTATTTATAAGATCTGTTTGAAACATTATTACCAGATTTTAATGTAGTTAATCTTTGAACAACTAGTTATAGCATTGGGATTATAGGAGTAATCAGTAAGACGAAGACTTTGTTAGACTTGACATAAAATATTTGTGAAATGAGAATCAAGATTTCAAGATAGTTCTTCCTAGAAGATCTATCATAAGTAAATAGTGTCTGAGTGTAGTTTTGTAATCTAATATTTAGTATTTTAGGTTAATTTCAGATGAGTGACCTTCTATACTGACAATTGATCTTGTAAAATATAGAGCCAATGGAACTGTTTTCCTGTTATATTATTCCAAGAATAAGAGCTATTTATAGGTGTACAAGTAAATCTAAGGAAATAAAATCAGAAAAGATCCTTAAAAAATCTCTAAAATCCCTAAATATCTCTACCTATTATTATGCTATAAATACTAGATATGATTGTACATTTTGTAACACTCCCCCTCAAGTTGGAGCGTAGATATTGATCATGCCCAACTTGTTACAAAGATATTTCATCCGAGTCCCATTCAAAGGCTTCGTGAATATATCACCCAATTGCTCTCTTGTCTTCACATAGCTTGTAGAAATCACGTTCTCTTGAATCTTCTCGCAAACAAAGTGACAATCAACCTCAATATGTTTTTTCCGTTCATGATACACTGGATTTGAGGCAATATGTAGAGCAACTTGATTATCACACCATAGTTTTACTGGAGAAGAAGAATTCAAATCAACCTCAGCTAAAAGGTGTTGTATCCATAGTATTTCGCATGTGGATTGAGCCATAGCTCTATACTCGGACTCTGCACTAGATCGAGATACAACATTTTGTTTCTTACTCCTTCAAGATACTAGATTTCCACCAACAAAGACGTAATAGCCAATAGTCGATCTTCTATCAATTCTTGATCCAGCCCAATCAGCATCTGCAAAACATTCAACGCGAGTATGTCTGTGGTTGCTATACAATATGCCAAGGCCAGGAGCTCCTTTCAAATAACATAGGAGCTCAAATAACATAGAATTTGTTCTAAGGCAGCCCAATGTTTGACTGTTGGTACAGACATGAATTGACTAACAATACTGACTGCATAGGCAATATCTGGGCGAGTCACAGTAAGGAAGTTCAATTTTCCAACTAATCTTCTGTATCCTTCTGGAGCATCAAAAGGGTCAGCATCATCCTTAATAAGGTGTACATTAGGATCCATTGGTGTGCGACATGGCTTCGCTCCCAAATTTCCAGTTTCTACAAGTAGGTCAAGTACATACTTTCTTTGAGATAAGAAAATCCCATGCTTGTTTCTAGCTACTTCTACACCCAAGAAGTATTTCAACTGTCCCAAGTCTTTGGTATGAAATTTGGCATGTAAAAACTGCTTGAGAGAAGAAATTCCAATACAATCATCTCTTGTAATAACAATATCATCAACATAAACAACTAGGAGAAAAATACTAGTCACTGATTGTCTATAGAAGATTGAGTGTTCACACTTGCTCTTCTGCAACCCAAACTCTTGAACTACATCTCTAAATTTTCCAAACCATGTATGAGGACCTTGCTTTAGACCATATAGAGATCTTCTCAAATGACAAACTTTTCCATACTCCCCTTGAGCAACAAATCCAGGCGGTTGCTCCATATACACCTCTTCATGGAGATCGCCATGAAGGAAAGCATTCTTGATATCCAGCTGATGTAAATACCAATGTTGAGAAGCAACTAAGGAAATAAACAGACGAACAGAGGTGAGCTTAGCTACGGGGGATAAAGTGTTCACATAATCTACCCCCTAAGTCTGAGCATAGCCTTTAGCCACAAGTCTGGCCTTAAGTCTTGCGACAGAACCATCAGGATTGACTTTGACGGTAAAGACCCATTTGCATCCTACAACGTTTTTTCCCTTGGGTAAATCCACCAAATTCCAAGTGTGATTTTCATCTAGAGCATGTATTTCTTCAAGCATTGCATCACACCATCTAGGATTAGCTAAGGCTTCTTTCACTGTTTTGGGAATAGAAATAGAGTCTAGACAGCCAATCAAACAACTAGATGCGGGAGATAAGTGATCATAAGAAACAAAGTTAGCAATGGAATATTTGGATTTACATTGACGTGTACCTTTCCGAAGAGCAATAGGAAGGTCAAGATTTCCTGAAGAATCAAGTGGAGGAGGAACTGATGATGACGGAGTTGATGTAGGACAAGTATCATCATTACCTTGCCTCCTCAAGTAGACTTGAACAATTGGTGGTCTTGTTGGAACAGATGAAACTGGTTCTGGAGGCATACGAGTTGACTGATTCTCAATAAACGAACTAGCAGATAAAAGCATCATCATCTGATTGTTTTGTTTCAGCATGAGTAACCCGATAGACCAACCACTCATCTTCCTCCACCTGACTTGTAGAAATGGGAGGTGCATAGAAGAATGATGTAGCTTCTGAAATTACCACATCAATAGACACTAGGTATTTGGCAAATTCAACAGAGTAACACCGATATCCTTTCTGAAGTCGAGAATAACCCAAGAAAACACATTTTAACGGCTTTGGATCCAATTTGGTGACAGATGGTCGAACGTCTCGAACATAACATGTGCTCCCAAACACCTTAGGATCCACTAGGAATAGTGATTTGTTTGGAAAAAGAACACTATAAGGCATATTACCTGCTAACATAGCTGACGACATGCGATTTATCAAAAAAAAGCTGTAGAGATTGCATCTGCCCAAAATTGTTTCAGGACTTTCATTTGGAACAAAAGTGCCCGAGTTGTCTCAAGTAGATACCTATTCTTCCTCTCAGTGAATCCATTTTGAGAAGGTGTATCAACACATGAAGACTGATGAAAATACCATGGTTTCTCATGTAAGATCGAAATAATTCTGACATATATTATTTAGCATTATCACTCCTTAGAATCCGTACGGAGGCATTAAATTGAGTTTTGACTTTAGTACAGAAGGCAGTAAAGTGAGTAAACACTTCAGATCGACTCTTCATAAAGTAAATCCAAGTCATTCTAGAAAAATCATCCACAAAAGTGACAATATTTATGCCCAGTTTTAGAAATAACTGGACATGGTCCCCAAACATCTGAATGTACCAACTCAAAAGCAGACTCAACTTGCTTATTAATCCTTGGACTTAATGGATTGCAATGATGTTTTGCAAATCGACAAGATTCACATTCCAATGAAAAAATATCATGGAACTGAGGACAAAGCCCAATCGATAATGTGCTTCAAATGGAGAGACGACACTAGAGCATGCAACAAACCGTGGCTCCCATTCATCAAGGATGTAGAGATCATCAATTAGATGTTCTTTGCCAATAACCTGATTTGTCTTAAGATCACGAAATAGACAATGCTCCGAAAAGAATGAAATATTACAATTAAGATCTCTAGTAACTTTGCTTACAGAAATTAGATTAAAAGCCAACTTTGGTAGACTTAGTACAGATGACAGGGTAATAGAGGAGGTTGGTTTAATAGTCCCATATCCAACACTGTTACAAGCTGATCCATCGGCTACAGTAACTGGAGATGGTGCTTTGTGTGATCGAAAGCTAGAAAGAATATTAGGATTACCTGTCATGTGATTTGTGGCACCTGAATCAATGACCCATTTATTTAAAGAGGTGATGAGACATGTTTTAGTTGCCTCGGCAAAAGCATTAACTAAAGTAGATTCGTTCAATGATTTCTCATATTGATAGAATTGAGAAAAATCTTCTGTGGAGACCGAAATCATGTTATCAGACAATGAACCGGAAGCAATCATTTTCCCAAGTCACAATATTGAAATAAATTGATAGACAATTGTCCAAAGCTGAAATTATCCAACCAAGTCTGTGTTGGATAGAATAGAACCCCAAACCATTGAATCATGTGAAACAAATCATAGAATCAAGCGAATCTGAACCCAATCAAACAAACTCAGAGAACTAACAGAGATTCAACAAGTCTCAAATTGTTATAAGGAAAGATGATCCAAATAAGTCACAAGTTGATCTGAACAGGGAGTCCCATTCAAAGACAGTTTCTAACAAAACCAGCCTCCTAAATATTACTGCAAAAACCCAGAAACGGAACAGCTTATAAGAAACTTAAACCTGACCAACAAAGTAGCTGCAGAATCTGTTCTAAGGCTGTCAAACGTGGTTATGTGATCTGAAACCACCGCAAAGCAATCAAAAATATCAAGCAAACACCTCCAACAGTCATGCAATTCCACCGGAAAAGAGTTGCTGATCCAATACTGGCAAATCAGAAGGCTAGGCTCTGGTACAATGTAAAATATAGAGCCAATGGAACTGCTTTCCTGTTATATTATTCCAAAAATAAGAGCTATTTATAGGTGTACAAGTAAATCTATCTAAGGAAATAAAATCAGAAAAGATCCTTAAAAAATTCTCTAAGATCCCTAGATATTTCTACCTATTATTATGCTATAAATACTAGATATGACTTGTACATTTTGTAACAGATCTTAAACTTAAACTTTAAGTTTTGACGAAACAATAAATAGAGAGCAAAGTCACAAAAAAAAAAGAGGGGGGGGGGGGGGGGTGGGGGATGCCAATAGTAACGGTGAGGGGGGGGGGGAAGGTTAGAAGGCAAACAAAAAATTAAAATGGAAGCCATAAAAGTGAGAAACAGGAGAATATTTGTGTGCACAGACAAGAATATGGTTCATGGGCGAGGGAAGATGAGGAGTGTATTTCAGAAATTGAAAAAGAATTTCTCTAGATGCCGTGTGGATTTGGATTACGCTGGTGAGACTGGAGAGGAGGTTTGTTTTAGGAAATAGAAGTCTGCATAAACCTTAGGCAGAAAGAAATCAGTGACAATGGGTTGTGAAAATCTTACTGTGAATTAACTGTATTTAGGAGAGTTTCAAATTTGAAGGATTATGACATTTGGAGAGTAAATTTTGTTGTTTTTAAACTGATACCATAAAGAAAATCCTGACTATATATTATGTATGGATTCCATAAAGTCTACAGAAGTATTTACATCAAGATGAACCCTCGTGTTACACCAAAACACATAGCTGTAAAACTCTAAATTTAAGTAGATGAATTGCTTTTTCAAAATATCTGCTATTCCTTTCCTTCCTCAAAGACCAAAAGCTGCTCCTGCAAGTTTTCAGCAACGAACTTGCCTTCTTGACTTCTTCAATATTGTGGATGTGCTTGTTGCACCACATAAACATTTATGAACAGGGTCCAAATCTCCAGTGAGGTGCCTTCCGCAAGAATAAAAAAAGAATCTCCAATGAGTATCTGTAGTGTCAAAAAAGATGAGCAGGGAACTCGTTGTATTCTTCACATGAAAAAGTCTACTATACAGTTTAAATCCTCCTTTGAGATGTACCCAGCAGAACCAAGCTGCTCTTGAGAAGCTTTTATTCTTCAGATTTCTTTCCAGGGCCAATACTCTTGTGCATTGACTAGAAACTTTGGCAGGTGGTAGCAAGATTTTACAGTGAATTGCCTCTCTGATATAAGTATCCTATGTGTTAAGTTTTCTACTTCCTGTTCAATAAAAATTCCCCCTTAGCCCTAAATTCCATTCTTCACTACTCCAGAATGCATTAGTTGTCTTTTGATTAAGAACCATGCCAAAAACTTTAGGTAAGGCCTGCCTCATGATCTAACCATCGGTCAATCCCAAAACCCTGTGCATAACAGAAACTTTAGTTCACCTGGTCGTCCTTTTACCTGCTACAATCTCTATTTGTATTTGAAATTCTTCTGGTGTCTATTAATATTTTTCCCTAGAGATACACCATATTGCCCAGCTGTTTGTTTATCGCACCATGGCCCATTCAATATTGTAATGATAACTTTTTTTTTTTCCAGAAAGTTGCTTTTTCCACATTGAATCTCCATAGCAATCTGAAGAGTAGTTTTTTGTTATGCTTCCTCAGGTCTCAAATTTCCAGCCCTCCCCACTTTTAAGATTGTGTAACCTTGTGCCATCTCACTAAGTGTAATTTATAGCTCTCAGAATCACTTTCCTCAAAGCCCCTTCTTATTTAATCCAGCTGCTTCACTGCCTTTTGAGGTATTGAATGCCATGGCATGTAATTAGTTGCAATCCTATTTATGAGGGTTAGTCTATCCCCAAAATAAAGAGATTTCCTAACCCGTGAACCGAGCCTTTTTTCTCATGTTGCCATAACGTTCTGTCATACACCAGTCTGTCTATGTGACTATGTTTAGCTCCAAAGAGAAGACCTTCAAGTACATAGGAAGATTATTTTCCAATTCTATGTCCCAGTTTACTTGCAACTGACTCCGTGTTTCTCACATTGTTAACAAAGCAAGAACTGCTCTCTGCTAAATTGACATGTTACTCAGAAACAGCTTCGAAAATTAACATAATTACGTTCGAGTACCTTGGTTGTTATCCTCTGCACCAGAGAATAGCACGGTCGGTAACACATGTGACCAATCATTTGAGATACCTCAATCATGTTCTGTCATTCAGAACAGCCCCATTGATTAGGATCAAATGCCTGACTGTAGTCATTAATCACTGGATCCATTCATCTCCAAATCCCAAGTTGTCATGAAATTTAGCAAAAAAGTCCAGTTAAGAGTGTCATATGCTATCTCCAGGTTTAGTTCGCAAATGGCTCCTGTTTCCCTGTGCTTTTGCCTAGTAACCAAACATTAGTTGGAACCTACAGCTGCATCCATAATCTACCTCCTGTAAGAATGCATTTTGAGATTCAGTGACAAGTTTCCTAGTCACTTGCTGGGTCAGAAGGGGAGGTAGCAAGAGCCAGAAGAGGTGGTGGAGGACAGTACCAGCTTGTATCTGGTGGATCATATGGAAGGGGAGAAATCAGAGAATGTTTTAGGGAAGGAATGCATTATAGAGAAGATTAAGTAGAAAGTAATTACCACTTTAGGTTTCCGGTGTAAAGAAATGAATATAGAAGAAGAAATTCAACTGGTATATTTCATACGAGCTCTGTACGATTTTCTGTTATCTTTTTTTCTATGTAATTAACACTTCTGGAGGTGGCCAGCGTAGCCCTTAATGCTGAGGAATACAAAGTTACCATTTTCGAAAAAAAAATAAATGAGTTTCCCGGTCACCACTTCCATCCTTCCATTGAGAGTACTGCAATAGTTTTGTATATGCTACTCAAAGGAATGATAAAGTCTGTAGACTAAATGACTCTTTTCTTGTTAGGGGAGAGTATTATAAGTAACATTTAGGTTAAGGTTGAACGTAGGAAAGGAAAGAGACCAAAAATAGTCTTCCTAACAGTTAAAGCAAAGATGTGAGGAAAAGGAAAAAGATAATTTCAGCGTAGGTTGGGAGATTTTAATATAGAAAGGAAGCTAGATTAAGCGAGTTGCGTATGTATGGGGGGAGGAAGGGGTTTCATTTGTGCTGCATGTGAGGTGGGGGTGTGACAGGGAGAGATCACCTTTTGAAAGAGTAAATCATACCCTGCCATTCCCCATTGCCATCCCTAGCAAAGTGTCTTACGCTGTGCACCATACTGCAGCAATTGGTAACTAAAGAAGAATATAATGGCATAGAACATGTAATTAAGATAGGAGCATGGGCTCATGGCTAAATGTTTTTGCAGTTCACACGGAAAATGCTATTCTTAGAACAAAGATATTATGTGGAATCTTAAAGGGAGCAAATGATGTCATACAAAAAGAAATGTGCTTGCTAAGATCTCAATTGATTATGTAAACTAGAAACAGAAAGCCTTCTGGAAAATGCTGTCAAATTTGATGCAACGCTCTTTGGTAAAACAAAATGGCTTTGGGGTATGATGGAATAAAACAAAATGGCTCTTTAAACTGTCTGCGCTTCTTTCAATTGTGAAGTAGCAGTTAGTCAATACAATTTTCGACGCTCATCATGGATCATTTGGAAACAGTCGCGCTATGTTTTTAAACATAGGGATCAGGCTGCGTACATTCAATCCCCCCTTACCCCGCAATGGGCGGGAGCCTTTGAGGCATTGGGGTAATGTTGTTGTTGTTGTTGCTGTTTGGTAAAATCAGGCAGAATGTATTGGGAGAGTGGCCTCATTTTGAATATGCTGTGCATGATATGTAAGGGCTCGGGAGAAAAAATAACATCTAAATTCATTACTGCATGCTTGTTTAACACTTAAATTCGGAGTAATAAGACTTCTCTAGATTCTATAAGACATTTATAGGAAAACTTAGACAACTAAATAGTAAGTGCCGACAGAAAACAGAAAGACTGATGTTGTTCTTCTCTTTGTCACAAGATTTGGTAGTTGTTTGACACATTATGCAATCTTTTCTAGTGCAGGGGAAATCTAGTGACCAATTATGAGCATCTGCTGCAAATATTTTTTGGACCAACCACTTGAATGCTATCAGTTTTGAGGTTGTGATGTTTAACTACATGCTGTAGTGTCTAAAGAGACCAAGGAGACCAGTTATCTCTGCCTTTTCCTCCCTCTTGCCACGCTTCTCTTCCCTTTACCTGTTCTGCTGCTACGTCAGTAGATATTAATTTGTACAGTTGCTTAGCCAGTCATGGTATAGTCTTCTGGTTACCAAGTCAGAAGCAGCAAATTTGTGTCCATATGGAAAAAATTATTTACAACAGATAGGTAAGTTTCAAGTTCCTAGCCAATTCCTTCAATTGGAGTTTCTTGATCCAAGTTGATTTCTGAAAATGGAATATTGTTCTCAACTGGCAGCTTTACTAATAGACTTGTGCATATGTTATCTACTCCGTTCCAATTTATATGATACTCTTTTCATTTTCGAACATCTCAAGTGTGTGACACCATCTCGTTTTGATGCAATTTTTTCATATGTACCAAATTTCATACACACTATGTTCTTCAACTTTTAATATTTGATTTGATTTTTCTTGTTTGACACCATTTCGTGTCATGCAACTTTTCAATTGCTTTCAAGATTCTGAATTAACTAGATTATTCAAATTTATCTTGTCAGAAATTTGGAGCATCAAAAACATTAGAGCGGATTTTCTTTTATTACGAGTTTGGTGTATCCATAGTAAAAATTGCATAAATCTCTTAGTGTTAAGATGTAATTACATCATATTTCGATTCTTTTCCAATTACCGAAATCTCTTAAAATTTTAAGGTTTTCCAATGCATCATGCGCTAATATATTACCTTTTTAGTTATGCTAAAAAGGGGAAAAAATCGATTTATAATCTCATAAAACTTGCTTTCAGGTTTCATGACTGCTAGTCAATCCCCTACTAAGCGTAACAACTCCAAAAAATTCAAAATTCAAAATTGATCAAGCAGATTGTCCAATATTCTTCCAACTTTGATTCAATTTTCGCAAATTATAGAAGATACATTATGAATGTCTCAATTTTGTTGAGACATTCAAGAATTTGACAATCTAAAGTAAGGTATAAATGATTTTTTTTTTTAAAAAAAGAAAAAGTAATGAAATTGTTGTTGGAGAAAATATTTTGTTTGTGAATTTGAAATCAACCATTGCAATTGAATTGGAGATGACATACTATCAAGTACCGTTCATTGAAACACATGAAACCCCCCCTTAAAGATTCCATGTACACAATCAACTAGACAATTTGATTATAGTTATGTATCATGTATATAGTTATGAATATGATACACATTGGTATAGTTATAAAGAGTAGGATTTATGTATCAACAATAAAAATTAGTAATGTCTATAGATGCATAGCTTTTTAAGTTGAATAAGACTGCGTATATGTATCTAATGTAACTTATACTGAAATTTGTAATAGTTATATCTCAAATAAATAACTATGAATATGATATGTACTAATTTCTACTTAAATAAATTAGAATTATGCATCAAAAATAATATTTAAACATGATATATACTTATGCACGGAGTTTGTCAAGTGTGATTTATATTTCCTATGTGGTTTACAAGCGAATTGCAATGAGGGGTTTATCCATTTCTTCTATATTCATTTAAGATTTGGAGGATCCTTTTTTTGCTCCCAAAAAGGTGATACATAAATTAATAAGACCGTAGGATGGTGAACGGCTTGAGCAATGTCAATATGTCCGAGTGGTTAAGGAGACAGACTCGAAATCTGTTGGGCTTTGCCTGCGCAGGTTCGAATCCTGCTGTTGACGCTTTTGTGATTTTTTTTTCCAACTCCTCTCCTTGTGTTTTATTTTGTCTTATTTCTTAAGAGTGAAAGGTCAAAATCCTTCTAAATTATCTTCATTTTATTTTACGAGTTTTATAACTAAATTTTTGAGTGTTCATTGAATTTCCTAAACTCCGATGAACTCATATTGAAATATTTTATGAATATGATCACGATCCAAAAGCTTCTCCAAAGAGCTCAAGTGATAGCACACATGAAATTCTTTTGAGTGAATATGTTAAAATCCCTCCCTAAATTATCATCGTTATGGGAGTTTCATACATAAAGTATTAATATGGTTACAGAACACCCTTGAATTATCTGTCTATTGAGATAAGTGAACTTATTTTTAAGATTTTTTTCATCTTTCATGCGTCTCTCAACAAATTACTCTCAATTTTTTTCCACATATATATACAACATATTTTTCTGAAGATTAAATTATCAATGCTTAAAAGAGTAAAACATAATAAGTAACAACTAACAGCATAGTAATTATAAATATATCTTTTAGGATCACTTATAATTAACAACTTTTCCCTTCTCAAACATTAGTTTTGTCATAATTTTTAGAACTAAGGTTTGTGATTATCGTAGTGTTACCCTCCCAGTTTTATATACCCTTATTAATAAACAAGAATCCATAGAATTAACGATGTTTTTTTATAGTTTAACTATATAATTTTGTGTTGTTAATTCCTGTTTGTGCGTAATAATTTTTCTTTTTAAAATCAAACGTTTGACTGCTAAATTGTTTCTTCTATATCACTATCAGATAAGATAACATATGCTTATAATATTAGTTGACATTCTATGTCATGTCAATCTTTCAAATGAAGAATCTATGTGTATGCAAAGAAAGAGAGGCTCTAGAGGAACATATTCGAACCATTATATGTAGATAAGAGAGGAACAAAATTATTTCACGAAAAGGACAATATAATTTAGCTAATGGTCAAACACTTGAAATTTTATATGTACAATATTTTCATCACTATAAATAAGACGCATATTATATTAATATATCCATAGGTAATTAATACCAAGAAATTAAAATAGTGGCCAAGTAATTAGGAAGAGAGGCCTTACATGAATAAGAAGAGTGTTCTTAATTTGTTTAGTAGCCAAGGATGACTTGCCCTTCATCAATGCCTTGTAAAAAGAAATTAATTAAGTAAAATCCTTTTTATGGTATTGGAAAAATGAGGGGCAAGGATCGTTGGTGACTTGACGAGCTCTTCTTTATCATGTTAGTTCATCTTCTTCCTCCTCCACTGCAAGAAAATATGAAATTAGCTACAGATTTATCGGTAATATCCAATTAATCTATCGCAGAAAGATCCTAGATAACTAAATTTTCTTATAATGATCTGTCGCTAATCCTTAGCTAAATAAGGATTAGTATGACTTTAAATTGTTTAACTACAAAATTTTGTCCGACTCTTATTTTTTGTTTTTTTAGTAGTCTCTCGTGTATTTATTGCTCCACATTACACATATTGTCGGGTTGTTCTCTCCTTAAATATTATACTAAGAATTTGGACTATTTTTACATTAAGTTAAGGTCCATCTTCTTAACATGATATCGGATGAGAAAGTCACTTCTATCTTTAGATGTTCATGCATGCGGCAATGCAAATACAAAGTAAGAGTACTAGGTAAGGTGAGTGTAAAGTTTCCCTCATTGATTATAATAATCACTTCTTTTTTTTTTATCTACGTGTTTTGCAACATTAAAAGTCATAAGTTGATCACTCTTAATTTATAATTTTAACATATGCATTTAATTTTATGTTTTTTGTAGATAGCTTTTGCGATATTTTAGTTGCTTTAACATAAAAAGTGTTTATCATCACCTTTTTATCAAATTCACTAAGTGTTTATTACCAATTTTAATATTTCTATTAAAATAATTTATTTATAATAAAAGTAAAAAATTTTCGATGCATCACTTTAAAGATAATTATTACATATTTTGAATATGTAATATTTTATAATTACGACTTTTAACATTTTAATTTCAAGTTATAATATGTCAGGATTAAATTAAAATATATATATATATAAACTAAAAATATACACAAGTGGATTTAGTTACATCTTCCATAATGTTCTACTACAATTAAGAAAATTTATTATTATTGGAATATCAAATTTCCTTCTATTGTGTCAATCAACCATAATTTTTTTCCCTTATCATAATTATCATATTTTTTCATGTAAGTCTTTCAATGCAAGTGAGTCTCTCCATCTTCCTTTTGTTCTTTGTGCATTCTGTCATTACGAAAGTAAGAAAATCAGGTTAATCAAGAAAGTCACAATAGAAAGTTGTGCTCGAAATACCCCTCTTTGCAAAATTAGTTTTATTTCAGTTTGTTTTGCTTATGTTTTTTTTCTGTTCGGATATTGCAAAGAGATGATTATTTTTCTATATTGTCAAATAAATTTTATATTTAAAGTTATATTTATGTTTTATTGTTTGAATAGAGTAAACCTTGATTTTGGATTGATTTGAAATGTTATTAATTTGAGTATTGTATATCTATCTCTCTGTGTGTGTGTGTCTTGCATATATAATGTTATAAGTATCTTCAGTTAATGTTAATGTTGTTTATGTACATATATATTGTATCTATTTGTTATTAAAATTATAATGACTTATAGTATATAATCTATGTATAATTGAAGTCTATCCAAATTGTATGCAATTGATATATAATTGGGTATGCATTAGGTTATATGAGTATGGTTTGTGGTTATTTAATTTGGATAAGTGTATTGAACTGAAGTTGTTAATTTGATTATGCATATGTAATATAATTAGGGCACATATAGTATAGAATTGAACTATATTTGGGTATACATGTGGTATATAATTAGGGTACATGTGTCATTAAGTTTATAAATAACTTGTTAGTATATATGATGTATATAATTATTGTCTAACCAAATTATATGCAGTTGATAAATAATGGTTATATAATTTGGTGTGCTTTTATCTGATTAGACGTGATTATTTTTTATATTATATGAAATTGATATAGATTGGGGTATATAATTGGGTATGCATATAGTAATTGTATGTAATTGTGGTCTATCCAATTACGTATGAAATAAATATATTTAGAACATAATTAGGGTGTGTGGTTATTTACTATATAATTAGGGTATGTGGTTATTTATTATGTATATAAATTGTATTCAATATTTGTATATAGTTTGAATATGTTAATTTAATTAGATAATTTGTGTATCCATTTGGTATATGATTTTAATGTATGTATAAGGTATATACAATATGTTCTAGGAATTCACACTGTCAACAATTTATTAAAGGATATCACACACACACAAAATATATATATATATATATATATTATCAAATACTGAAATCATAAGTATCATAGGCTATCATTAAATCAGCACAAAAAAAAAAGATAAAAAGAGAAGCAACGGATTAATGAAAAAAATTTATTAAATTTCAATCTATATAAATAATAAACTTGAAAGATCATGGGAGTAAATAAGTAGTAAAAATAAAAACTAAATGAGCTTATATGCAATGAATTATAACTGATTGAATAATTAATTACGGCAATATGTCTATGTTTTCATTGCAAGAGCAACTCATTGAGGGGTGCATGGTGGAGTTAAAAGATGTTTAATACCTTGGGAACTTCGGCATGATCAACACTTTTTTACTCATCACCTCCATCAATATATATAAAAAGACCTTTTGTATTGAAATGATGTTCCATTAAAACTTGAATTTTTTTGAAAAATTCTTTAACCTCACTGTTATTTTTCATGGTATAAAACTAAATCTATTTGGTATATTGGTCAATAAAAATGCAGTAGTATAGATTTTTGTCAATTGGTAACACTAAAGAAGAACCCCACAAATCACTAAAAATTGTTTAAAAAGATTTTGTACGTGATAATATAAGTTGCTGAAAGTGATGCCGGTGAGCTTTACTTGATGAACAAAAATTACAAGCTGAAAGTTTTTTTCATGAACAAGGTAGCGAGAATTATTTAAAATAAAATTTAAAACTCTTGCCTTCGGGTGACCCAATCAATGGTGCCAAGTGAGAATGGGGGCAGAATTGGTAGAGACGACATGTGCTTTTGGTGAAGGCAACGAAGGTAAAGATGGACACTCATAAAGATCATCTCTACTCCGACCGTGGACCAAAGGAGTTTGCATTATCAAGTCCTTCACACAAAAAATAAAAAGAGAAAAAAATTAATCAAATTTAAATTATTTTGACAAAATTTAGAAACGAATAGTAAGTTGCGGTTAATGGTAGATGCACAGAGAATATAAGAAAGCTTGAAAGCATTATTTGATGCATATAATAATTAAATCAAACCAGTGTGAGTTATTGGAATTTTGTTACCATCGCCTATAGAGACTTACTCCATATCATTATATACCTGTAAGTTGTGAGATTCAACAGTGATATGATAAGATGCTTCAGAGTCAACAATTCAAGGATTTTTGAATGCGTGTAAGCCTGAAAAATAGTAGGCCTTTCTCTTAAGATAATTGTAAAATTTTGATCTGCAAATACTTGCAACATGATCTGATTTGTTGCACAATTGGTAGCAAACACCATTAGAAGTGTTAGTGGTCAAAGAACGCCACTTATCGGGCGTATTTGAGTGATTGTTGGACTGCCATTGGAGTGACCAGACTTATTAGATGTAGCAGCTACGATAGTAATCTAGTTGGGAGTTTTCTCGGACTCTTCATCGCGAAGAAAAAGCTCATGATCCAATAGCTTTTCATAGAGCTCTTTATAAGTAATTGTGGAGTTATGAGCACGGATCACAACAGAGATCTCACGAAATTCTGGATCCAAACCACTCAGGATCTTAACAATAAGTTTAGAGTTGATAACTGAGCATTATCAGTGGAGAATTCGTCAGAAATGGATTGAATATTTTATAAATATTTAGTGATTCGCTGAGAGTCTTTGGTAAGTAGCATAAGACGATCACGCAAACTAAAAATTCTAATTTGAAACTTGTTCACATAAGCTATATGCAATGCATCCCAAGCAGTTTTTACTAAATTAATGACTGTAACAATTGTAGCAATTGTTGGATTAACAAATGCTATAAGTGTGTCTTAAATAAGTTGATCTTGGTGAAACTAAAGATAAAACGTTAGATTGGCACTAGGGATTGTACTAGTGAGTATAGTACAGATAGAAAGGTAGAAGACTCATCGAGATGCCCATAGAGATCATGATCATATATAAGCATGAAAAAATAGGTTTTTCATATTGAAAAGTTTTGGTTGCCATGTAATTTGATTGGCAATTGAGATGCCAAATTAAATTAAACAATTGATACGCTGCACTGAGAACTTGAGGAGTGTCACCCATTTGTGGAGGATAAGAAAGATAAAAATTAGGAACTTACACGTTAAAGTGTATTGTGACTCTGATACCATAAAGAAATAAAAATTAAATTACAAGAAGATAATTTCTTAAAGCTGGAGTTTACAGATTAATATATATACATTTTAGTCTAACAATTATTAAACTAACTCCACTAAATGAGGAGATAATGCTGATTATAATTATCTGCTAAAAACTTAATCAACGATAAAAGAAAGTAGTAACTAAAAGACTAATATTTTTACTAAAAGTCTAATACTTCTAATACTATAGTAACTACTTCTAATTAGTACAATAACTACTTCTAATTAGTAGCATTTATATAGTAACTACTTTTAATAGTAGACTATATTGATATATGGTTATTTCTTTTATTATGATGTGTAATACAATTCTTCATATGAATACAAATAATGTTTGTCCCTACTAACTCATTTTTGTTGTATGTGATTTTGTTCATTCTTGTGGTGCCCTTGTGGCTTTGAACTCTTTCCATACTATGTACTTATATTTAGTTTATTATGCCTTATTTTAATGATGCCAAAAGGAGAAAAAAGATAGCAAATGTGTTATGTGTTCCATATTGTCTCTTAGTTAGTGTGGTGATCAGGAAAAGTAATAGTGTCAGAGAGAAGCATGCATGTTGTTGCTGATAAGAGAACTGTATGCACAGTGACAGGGGGAAATCAAGATATAATTCTCATTTTTTTCACATAATTTTTATTGTTAAAATGATGAAAAATGTTATTGTATGTTTCAACGACTTAAAAAATCACGAGATCATATAGACAGATCAGGTCCTATGTATCTCAAACTGCCTAACATAAATGAATGTTAACTGTAAAAGCTACTATGGTTGGTGAAAAATACTTTATTGTACTTAGTACTGATCAATCAATGAGAGAACACTAGATTTTTCTTTTCACACGTTAAGACTATCTTTCATGACAAGAGATTAGGGCTTTTCACACAAGAAATTAACATCAAGAAAAGTGAATTATTCTCAAGAGTGTGTGCATGTCAATGCATCAATAAAGCCCTAATAAAGTGTGCATGCACTTTGGAGTTGTATTGTATTGATGTTGTGCTCTGAGTTACTAAGCATCATAAGATCATATTTACTGAGTTATAAAGGAACATTGATCAACTGTTGTTGGGAGTGTGTCTTAGATTTTGGGTTAGAGTTATCCTGGAATCGAGTATTGAAATCTATATTAACTAGAGCTAGTTTGTGTAATAGGCAATAGAGATATTGCTTAAGCTCATTTTGTAATAGAGTTGTTGCAAGAGAAAAAGTGGAGAATCTAGTGTCCAGACATCATGAGTTTATAATGGACGACTTTGCTCTTTGCATCTTAATAAAGATTGGGTAGGACATTTTGTGAGACAGATCATGATTGTTTCTCTCGTGAACAAGGAGTTTTTTTTCGTAAATTCTTGTGTTCTTACTGCCCACATTTATTTGTTCTTATTTTGATACTGTATGAAGAGACCTGGTCCCTGACTGTAGTGTACATTCTAACACCATCATTTAAAAAATCAACCAAATTAATTTGTTCTTTTAAGGAGAAATCTAGCCCAAACTATGGACACCCCAACCAATATACCTACTATTTAGTTATCCAACATCTATCAATAAAAATATATGAACCAAATAATCTCTATCATTATTATTTATTCTTTGCATTGTAAGCCTCATTAACTTCTTCACAAATCAAACGAGCCTCACCCTTTTAAAGTAGAGGTCCAAATCGAAAACACTCCCCTTAGATATTCCAATAATTCAGTCCACAATTATTATTTTCCTGTTATACAAACATAAATAATTTTTTCCCGTACGAAATTCAAGATGCATCTAATTCATTTTGCACATTTTCCTCTATGAATGAATAAGCAAACATATAAAAGAATATATTATATTCTTGGCACAGAAAGAATAGAATTGTGTATGTACATTGGGAGAGAAAAGTGGATCTAAGGGATGACGCAACTTGGCCAAAGGGTCAAACTATTACAATCAATTGGCTATAAATATTGGAATAAGAAAGCAAAATAATCCACAAGCAAGAAAAGGTATGTTTGGAAGAGAGGCCTTGCATGAAGGGAAGAGCCTTTGTTTATTAGCCAAGGATGACTTGCCTACATAAATAATACTACCAACAAGATCATGAAATACTCCTTGTTTGGTTGACATGTTAGGCAATCATCTATGGCTTTGTTGACAGACTCTTCTCCATCATGTTAGTCCTTCACTTCCCATTTTCGTGCCAAACAACGATTAACACTATGTTGTGATCCTATATATTGGCTCTCTTTCTATTTATTTATCTTTCCTTCTTTCCATTGAGATTGACACATATAATTAACAGAGGTGGTATATCTTATGTGGTTAACTTATTTACATAATGAACATTTCAAAAGATGTCCAAAAAAGCTAGATATAAAATTTAATGACAAATTTAAGGGAGTGTCAGTGTACTCTACCTTTTTTTTATCAAGAATGACACCGACAATCCTAGGGTCCTTCAGGGTGAAAAAGCATTTTGTTAAGGATGTAATTGATACATTTGAAAGCACTAGGACCAACATTGATTTGAAGGAAAATATTGAGGACAAAATATGCAATTTACTCGGGTGTTGGATATATATGTGTGGTACTTTTTGTAGGAATGCTCTATGGCTGGTCTAAATGATTCTCTTGGTCAATTTCTATTCTCAGAGATACTTGGGGAAAGCATTTGATGTTGCCAAAGAAAGATCACATTATTGGACATTATATATTAACCACAAAAGTTTAAAAGAAAATGTGATTTCTTGCCCGCTTACAATTTGAATACTATTTTAGATTTTTTTTTTATGTATAGAAATGAAAATATCTAACATTGTGTAAAAATGAACATCTATTGTAGAAAAAACAACATAAAACTAAAAAAAATTTGTTAAAGGTGAAAACTGGACTAATTCGGACTCATCCGTGCAACACTCAAAGAATGACTCCGACCAGAGTCAATCGTCAGGTTATTTAGTTTCAAGTCGTAAAATTTTAAATTACATAGGTAAATATAAAATTATTATTATAAATTTTTAACCATGAAATTTAAAACTTTATACTAATGATTATTTTTTGAAAACAAGTTGAAAATATCCAATAAATCTATTTTTATGTCACAATTGTTTCATAAGTCGTAAGGCTTGTTGTGTATATTTAATGAGCTTTATAGAGCTTAAAATTCATTCACTCCTC
Organism: Solanum sejunctum; assembly: GCA_025642045.1. Classification (NCBI taxonomy): domain Eukaryota; kingdom Viridiplantae; phylum Streptophyta; class Magnoliopsida; order Solanales; family Solanaceae; genus Solanum; species Solanum sejunctum. Next base: position 16,926,635 of record JAOTQJ010000102.1, read on the forward strand.
AAAAGATCTCTTCCTTTGCTTATAAATTATACTAGTAATTATGAGAAAATTTGCTACTTAAATTAGAAATCCTAATGTCACGTATCCAGAAGGGGGAGTTTCAACTTATAGCTTGTCTGGATGGTGCTTATTATTATTATTTTTTTTTATAGAAAGTGTTTATTTTGAAAAAATGAGGTGTTTGTTCAAATATTTAGAAGATTATAAGTGTTTTTGAAGGATAAAAATTTTAAACTCTAAAAAGATAGGTTTTCAATAATTGTTTTTTGAAAAAATTTTAAAAATATTTTTTAATAGTTTGACTAAATATTAATGGTTGCTAACCGTGTTTTTTAAATTGATTAAGCAATCACAAAGTTGCTTCTCATTAAAAATACTTTTTGTGTTTAATTAATCAATTTAAAAAATATTTTTATCAATATAGGAGCAGTTATTTGTGTTTGGAAAATATTCCAAAAGTGCTCATGGAGAAAATTGTTTTTTTAAAGCCTTTGAAAACATATTCTATTATTACTCACAAGTATTTTTCTCAAAAACTTGATCAAAACACCTAAACTTTTTTAAAATACACTTTTTGAGGAAAACAAATTTTTTTTTAGCTTCTCAGAAACTTTAACCAAATAAACTGTTACGCCGAAAAATGACCTTTTTTGAAAAAGAAAATAATTCAAAAATCAAAAATCGATTCCAACTCAATTAATTT
>JAOTQJ010000102.1:16928014-16941276 GCA_025642045.1 Solanum sejunctum
CAATTTGCACATCATGTGTTCCTTTTTAGATATATTGCAAATTTCTTTCGCTGCTCCATATGGATCTTTTTTTTTTTTTCAAATCTTCAAGAAGAAATACAATTTTTGAGTTCAAATGTTTCACTTCAAGATCTAGGCAAATTGCTAGGCTCAAAATAGTTCGAATAGAAGTTATTTTGACAGCAGGTGAATTATACTTTATTAAAATTAATATTGTTTTTGTTTGAAGCCTTTTAGCGCCAAATCGAGTTTTATATCTAACCATCTTACCATTTCCATCTTTCTTGACTTTAAAGATCCATTTGTATTTTAGCAATTTTTTACCTTTTGAAAATTCAACCAACTCGTATGTCCCTCTTTTTAAATAAAGATTCCATATCTTTTTGCATAACTTTTATTTATTCACCCTGTAACACCCTGCGAAAGTACCAAAATGCCCCTAAAACATAATCGTACACATAACGCGTCTTCTCAAACTTTAGTGGGAAATCCAAGACTGAATTTGCAATTAGCGTGAAAAATCAAGTGGGAAAATGGCCTCGACCCGATTTTAGAGCAATCGGGTCAAAAAATAATTTTCGCTAATTAATTTGGAAACAGTGTTAGTCCATGCCCCTGGGGCGACGCAGAGAGAACGTAGACTGACATTTATGTTTTTTTTTAAATTTCATCGAGAAGATTAAAATTCGTTGGGAAAAATTTTGGAGGAAAATACACTGGTCCGCGCCCCTGGCGCGTCGCGGACCAATGCATTTTTAGTAATGTTTCTTCTTTTAATTTTGGGAAAGGTATTTTGGGTATTCTCAACCTATTTTTAAGTCCCAAAATGTGTTTTAAGCCTTTTATTCATACGAAGGGTTTCAAAAACCCATTATCTTCTAGTTCTAAGTGCGTAAGTTCTGAGAGAGGAAGAAGAAAGAGCCTGAGGGTTCCAAAGTTTGGGTCCAATTCCTTGAAGAGGCTTAGTAATTCTTCATTCCGGGTATGTAAAGGCTACCCAAATATGAGATTGTTCTCCTATGTGCCCCGTTAAATGTAGTAGGTTGATAGTTGAAAGTGATGAGTCTTATTTTACAATATTTTGCATGTTATCTTGAAATTTACTATTAATTTACATATATTTTTTTGAACTTGATGATCATTATAACTTGAATTACTTGCTTAATTGATTACCTGAACTATTGTATAAACTATACATGTGTAATTGCTAAAGATTGCATGAATGAAGCTAGGGGTTGAAGTCTAGAGCATTGATTATGTAAGTGTGCTTAGGTGATATAGTCTAGGTCTTGAATTGAGTGAGTGTTGATGGTAATGCTAATAGAATTGATTGAGAATAAGACCCTTAGGGTCTTTCAAAGATTGATCTTGACATTGTAACAAATGTCCTTAATTCCTAGAATTGATAGATGACAACGTGAGTTGATGTCCTAGTCTGAGAGAGAGGTTGATTGTATAGGCCTTCTAATGTTGATAGACTTATGAGCATGTTGAGTTATGGGAGGAGTATTGAGCACCAAAATGGGCAAGAGTGAGTCCCAGTAGATAGAGGACTTCAACAAGCGAATCGTTGAGGTTCAGAGGTTTCCTGATTTCCAGATAGGCGTGAGCCCTCCCTTGCATTCGGAGGATGTTTTCTTATTTTCAGATGTTTATGTTATTTCTTTTAAGTTATAGTAGCCATGACTTGTCATGGTACCTTCTTAAACAGTAGTTATAGAGTCTTCATAGGCACAGATAGATGATGGTTGATGATGGGATTCTTTTGCCCTTTCTCTATTTTTAAACTTCATCCTTTTCTTAATCTTGTTCCATGTAAAAGACAAAATTGATGAGTCTTGCATCCCACTGATAGCTTAGATTATTCTTCAATATCTTTCGCTAATTAATTGATTGAACGAATGTGATGAGACTAGGTGGTTCGCTTGGGGGCTAGCAATAGTCTCTGAGTGCCAGTTAGCATAAGGTACCCTCCATGACATGACAAACTTGGTATCAGAGCACAGAGTTCGAGTGTCCTAGGGAATCTATGAAGTTGTCTCTAGTAAAGTCTTGTTTATGGGTGTGTTGTGAACCACACTTCATAAGCAGGAGGCTATAGGGCATTAGGAAGTGTTACCCTTCTTCTATGATCTGAATTGTGCGATAAAGTTTAACTCTATGGAAATCCCATTCTAATTCATGCGTTACACTTTTGCAGAAAATGCCACCAAAATGAACAACTGCTTAGAGAGATGCCTTAGCCGCAACTACTAAGAACCCTAACCAGAGGTCCCATTTCAGATCGAGACGAGGAGATGGGTATAGCCTATCAGGACTACTGAGGTCCCACAGGCAACCCCTACACATCCTCAGCCAGCTCCTACCTCATAGGCAGAGTTTAGGGAAGCCATCACTATGCTAACTCAGCTGGTGGCCTTCTAGGGTAACAATCGGGGTCCTCAAGCTCCTAGATATAGCTCACAGGAGTCTACAACTGTAACCCAACTTAGAGATTTCTTAAGGATGAACTCGCCAGTAACTACGGGGCCAAAGGTTGAGGAGGACCTGCAGAACTTCATTGATGAGATGTATAAGGTCTTGAAAGTTGTGCACGCCAATGAGATTGAAGGAGTTGAGCTTTCCTCCTACCAGTTGAAGGATATTGCAAATGTCTGGTACAACCAACAGGAGGATAATAGAGGTAAGGATGCTGACCCTACGGAGTGGAAGGAGTTTGAAATTGCTTTCCTTGACCATTTCTTTCCTCAAGAGTTGAGGGACGCGAAGGTTGATGAGTTTGTGAACTTGAAGCAAGGAGGGGTGACCATTAAGGAGTACAATTTTAAGTTCATCAAGCTATCCATATATGCTCCGGAGATGGTCCAAGATATGAGAGCAAGGATGAGAAAGTTTGTGTCTGGCCTAGGCAAAAATATGCAGAAGGAGTGCAAAGTAGCTTTGTTGATTTCCAGCATGGATATTTCCATGATTATGGTGTATGCCCAACAGACAGAGGAGGATAAGAAAAGAGATAGAGAAGAGCATATGAACAAGAAAGCAAAATTAGTCCGGCATGAGCCTGGCCAGTAGAGATAGAATAAAGGTGACAAATCCTATTTTCAGAAAAAATCATCTCATCATGCATCCTCTGTAGTGAGTGCGCTCGTCCAACCAAACAGGTATGATCAAAAGTCTTATGATTACCAGAATTATAGGGCCCAGGGTGCTCAATCTCAAGCTAGTGTGACCCAAGGTACGAAGAAAAAGCCACCTTGTGACAAATGTGGTAAGTTTCATCTGGGTGAGTATCGTGTGGGTAAGGATATTTGCTATTCATATGGACAGACTGGTCACTTCCAGTTTGAGTGTCTGAAGAGGAGACAAGGTGAAAGGAGCAACAAAGCATAGTCATTCGTAGCACCCTTAGCTGGCAATCATCATAGGGGTACTACTACGGGTACAAGAGGTGGGATGAATCGTCTTTATACTATAAGTAATTGGCAGGACCAGGAGAACTTACTAGATGTTGTTATGGGTACGCGTCGAGTCTTTACTTTTGATTTTATGCATTTCTTGACCCGGGTGCCACTTTATCTTTTGTGATTCCCTATGTGGCTGGTAAGTTTGGAATTTTCGCAGAGTGTTTACTTGAACCTTTTGTTGTTTCAACTTCTACTGATGAGTTTATCTTAGTTGAGAGGGTTTACAAGGATTGTGTAGTATCCATTTATCATAAAAACACCTTGGCTGACTTCGTAGAATTGGAGATGGTTGACTTTGATGTGATACTTGGCATGGATTGGCTTCACGCCTGCTATGTCTCTTTTGTCCCTTATGTTCCTCTTGTTAAGAGCGAGGATCTTTCCCTTGAATTGGTAAATGTAGAACCCAGATTGTTAAGTTTCAATTTCCTAATGAATCTATCTTAGAGTGGAAGGAAAGTTCTATTGCACCTAAGGGCAAGTTTATTATTTATCTTAGAGCTAGAAAGTTGATCTCCAAGGGTTGTATTTGCCACTTCGTGTGAATTAAGTCCAATGATGTTGAGTCTCCTACGCTTGAGTCAATCCTGATTATGAATGAATTCCCCGAAGTGTTTCCTGAGGATCTTCCTGGAGTCCCTCCTAATAGGGAGATTGACTTTGGGATTGATATGCTCCCAAAGACTTAGCCCATTTCAGTTCCACCCTATCGAATGGCCCTCGCTGAATTGAAAGAATTGAAAGAGCAATTGAAAGACTTGTTAAAGAAAGGTTTCATAAGGCCTAGTGCCTATTCCTTGGGATGCCTCTCCTTGGGGTACTCCAAAATAGATCTCAGATCAGGTTACCATCAGTTGAAAGTAAGGGAAAGTGATATTCCAAAGATGGCCTTTAGGACACGACATGTCCATTTTGAGTTCTTGATCATGTCCTTTGGATTGACTAGTGCACCTGCAGCTTTCATGGATTTGATAAACAGAGTATTCAGACTAGATCTTGACATGTTTGTGATCATATTTGTTGATGACATCCTGGTGTATTCTAAGAATGAAGAGGAGCATGTTAATCATCTTAGATTGATTTTGCAAACTCTCAAAGACCATGAGTTATATGTGAAGTTCTTGAAGTGTGAGTTTTGGCTCAAGTTTGTAGACTTCCTAGGCCATGTTGTTTCGAGGGATGGTATTCGAGTGGATGCCCAAAAGATTGAAGCAGTTAAGAACTGGCCTAGACTAATCTATCCTACAAAAATAAGAAGTTTCTTGGGATTGACATGCTACTATCGTAGATTCATTGAAGGCTTCTCTTCTTTGTATGCACTATTGACCAAGCTAACTCAGAAAAATGTCAAATTTCAGTGGTTTGACGAATATGAGAAGAGTTTCCAAGAGTTGAAGGCCCAACTAACTATAACATGAGTTTTGACTTTTCCCGATAGGATGGGAGAATTTGTGATATACTGTGATATATCTAGAGTTAGACTGGGTTGTGTGCTAATGCAGAGAGGAAAGTTGATAGCCTATGCTTCTAGACAACTTAATATCCATGAGAAGAACTATCTGACTCATGATCTCAAGTTGACAGCAGTGGTATTTGCATGCAAGATCTAGCATCACTATTTGTATGGAGTGTATATGAACATGTTCACTGACCACAAGAGTTTTCAATACATATTCAATCAAAAGGAACTCAACCTACGATAGAGGAGATGGTTGCAGTTTCTCAAGGATTGTGGCATAAGCATTCTCTACTACCCAGAGAAGGCTAATATTATTGTTGATGCTCTTACCAGGTTGTGTATGGGTAGCCTGCCCATGTGGAGGAAGGGAAGAAAGAATTGGCTAAGGAAGTTCATAGATTAGCTCGACTGGGAGTGTAACGTGAGGAGAACAATGAAGGGGAGGGGGGTCAATGTTCAGAATGCGTCTGCTTCATCTTTAGTGTCAGAAGTGAAGTAAAGGCAAGACCAAGACCATGTCTTATTATAATTTAAAGAAGTGATTCACAAATAAAAGGTAATGGTTTTCTCCAAAGGGGGAGTAATGACCAAGACCTAGCGTGTCGCTGACCAGTGCATTATTAGTAATATTTCTTCTTTTAATTTTGGGAAGGGTATTTTGGATATTCTCAACCTATTTTTAAGTCCCAAAACATGTTTTAAGCCTTTTATTCGTACGAAGGGTTTTACAAACCCATTATCTTCTAGTTCTAAGTACATACGTTCTGAGAGAAAAAAGATAGAGCTTGAGGGTTCCAAAGTTCGGGTCCAATTCCTTGAAGAGGCTTAGTAATTCTTCATTCCAAGTATGTAAAGGCTACCCAAAACATGAGATTATTCTCCTATGTACCCCATTGAATGTAGTATATTGATAGTTGAAAGTGATGAGTCTTATTTTGCAAAATCTTGCATGTTATCTTGAAAGATACTATTAATCTACATATATTTTCTTGAATTGATGATAATCATAACTTTAATTACTTGATTAATTGATTATTTGAACTATTGTATAAATTATACATGTGTAATTGCTAAAATTGCCTGAATGAAGCTAGGGTTAATGTTTAGAGCCTTGATTATGTAAGTGTGCTTGGGTGATGTGGTCCGAGTCTTGAATTGAGTGAGTATTGATGATAATCCTAATAGAAATGATTAAGAATAAGACCCTTAGGGTCTTTCAGAGATTGAACTTGACATTGTAACAAATGTCCTTAATTCCTAGAATTGATAGATGACAAGGTGAGTTGATTTCCTCGTCTGAGAGAGAGGTTGACTGTACAAGACTTCTAATGTTGATAGACTTATGAGCATATTGAGTCATGGGAGGAGTATTGAGCATTGAAATGGATATGAGTGAGTGCCACTTGCACCCATTAACTATGTGACCAGAGTAGAAGGGGATTGAACTGTGAAAGTGGATCTTTTCTTTGTCCCAAAAGTGGACTTGATAGGCTTATGGATCCATTGACAGACTCGTTCTTTACCTAGGAAAGGTACTGGATGGATGTCACAACGATATCTCTTTGTTGTATCATCACTGACTCATAAGTGATGATTGTCAGTTAGAGAAACTCCCAGATTGGTTCCATGTTGATAATACTCTAATGTTAATGTGATAGTGTGAGTCTTATCTGATGGTGATGTGATAGTGTCCTATTCCTTATTCGACACCCATCAAAGAAGTAGTTCCCCACCCAGGAGCTACTTTACCATATTTCGAATTCAATAGTTTTAATAAATCTCCTATTGCAGTTCGTCTTGGACCAAATCTAGAACTGTTTTTAACAGTTTGTGTAGCCATAAATCCTATTGTATTTATTGAGATCTGTTGACTTTGTATACCATTTCGTTGTAAATAAATGATCCTATCATAGATCCATTGGGGTATTGAAATTATATAAATATGATAAGAATAGAAACAGCAACCCTAGTCGCCATCTTTATATCTGGTTTACTTGTAAGTTTTACTTGGTATGCCTTATATACCGCTTTTGGGCAACCTTCTCACTTGAAGTTGAGTAACTGATGAGCTAATGTCATTTCATATTGTCTCGCCTATATTGTTTACTTTAGCCTATTTTATATAGTACACTCCATATACTAATGCCTCTTTGGCGTTGTATCATTTCATGATGCAGATTCTGTAGATAGAGGACTTCAACAGGCAAATAATTGAGGTTCAGAGATTTCCTGATTTTCAGATAGTAGTGAGTCCTCCCCTGTATTCAGAGGATGTTTTCTTATTTTCAGATGTTCACATTATTTCTTTTGAGTTGTGGTAGCCATGACCAATCATGGTACCTTCTTAGACATTAGTTATAGAGGCTTCATAGGCACAAATAGATGATGGTTGATGATGGGTTTCTTTTCCCCTTTCTATATTTTTAAACTACATCCTTTAGTTAATCTTGTTCCATGAAATAGGCAAAATTGATGAGTCTTGTAGCCCACTGATAACTTAGATTATTCTTTAGTATCTTCTGCTAATCAATTGATTGAACGAATGTAATGAGACTAGATGATTCACTTGGGGGTTGGCAATAGTCTCCGAGTGCCAGTTACGCCTAAGATACCCTTCCAGGGCATTACACACTCTTTTCGAAATGAGACAATACCTTCCTAAGATTTTCTAGCTCTCTCTCATCATTAGTGGGAACATACTCCGAAACAAGGTATTTAAATGACTCTATCATTATCCTTTCTAATCTCTATAGATGTTGATAAAGCCTGTTAGAGCCCATCTCTCTCTCTCTCTCTCCCCATCTCTCTCTCTCTCTCTCTCTCTCTATATATATATATATATATATATATATATATGAACTCTTATAGAGCATGTCACAACTACAGAGTACAAGGCCAACGTTTGAAATATAATAGACGTTCATCAAAACAGAAAGTGAGTGTTGAATGCCCATAGTTGTTGATATTCACCAAAGTCTCCTGAATCATCCACAAGCCTCTAACTCAGAGACGGCGGCTAGTACCTGAACTTGGACCATGGGAAGATGTAGAAATATAGGGGTAAGTACTGGTAACATGCACCCAATAGACATCATTGACCAATTGAGTGAAATATTGTAAATATGTATAAAATGCTCAAATATAAAGATTGCAGTAAGATCTACCAATCAAACCGCAACTAATAATAAGTGTATTAGTAAATCCTAGTATCTCAATAGTCAGAACCAAGTAGCATATAATAACCCATTTGACATAATACCTAGCCAAGGCCTGGTAAGATACCACACCCGACTGATAGAACACCACGAAACTCAGCTCTCAGTATCATATAGGTCGGGTGTCAAACGGTACTTGTATATAAGGCCCTAGTATCTATGCATGTACACCGCCTGAGCCCTTATAAGCCTAGAGGGTACACCTATGAACAACCAAGGTGTAGAATGATATCCCAATAGAACTCGTATAGAACAACGCAATCCATGTCGGATCGTGGTATCCAAACCCTGATCGTGTGTCGGACGTATCATCTAGCCTTGTGTCAAAATGTGACACCCAATTCTGTGTCGAAACATGACACCCAATCCTGTGTCGAAACATCACACTCGGTCCTATGTCAAAACCTGATGCTCAATCTAAGTACTGATGTATATAGCAGTGGGAAAAATCTCTCATGAGATAAAGAATCCCCCTCTCATGACGAAATGAGTCAGCCGATCCAAAAATGTATATGATGTTGCTATGTTAGACCCGATTCAGAAATATATATTATGTCATGCTACTAGAAAAATATAAATTACCTGGAGATTTTACTTGGAGATTTTTTTCACAGAAATTTCCTATGAAGTTTCATACGAAAATATGAAATTCTTAAATACTAGAAATTTTTTCATGCGAAATATATTTTTTCAAAAAAATTGATAGGTAAATTTGGCGCTATTTTCACAAAACTATTACCTGGGGAATTAATTTGGGGACAAAGTTGCAGGTATCATTTTCATAGGTAAATCTACAAATATGAACAAAAACTAATTTTCATGTTAGTTTGCAAGAAAATTCCTAGATAAAGTTACTTGCAAATTTAGCTAGGGATATTTACATGAGGATTTATCAATATTGTTATATGCAGTATTAACTGTGAATTCAAGTTGTATGAATTTTTTTGGAAATTTATTTAATTTATTGAGAATTTTCTTACCTAGTAAATTACTTGAAAATTTCACTGTTATGAATTTGTTGAAAATTCTTTTTGAAGATTCACTTGTGACACCCAATCCTGTGTCGAAACTTGGCACTCGATCCTATGTCATAATGTGATGTCCAATTTAAGTACAAATGTATAGAGCAGTGGGACGAATCCCTCATAAGAGAATGAATCCCCTTTCTTATGATGGAATGAGTCAGCCGATCCAAAAATTTATATTATGTTGCTATGTTAGACCCGATTCAGAAATGTATATTATATTATGCTACTAGAAAAATGTAAATTACCTAGAGATTTTACTTGGAGATTTTTTTTATTGAAATTTTCTATGAAATTTCTTACGAAAATATGAAATACCTAAATTCTAGAAATTTTTTCATGCAAAATAAATTTTTTCAAAAAAAATTGATAGGTAAATTTGTGCCATTTTCACAAAATAATTACCTGGGGAACTAATTTGGGGCACTAATTTGCAGGTATATTTTCATAGGTAAATCCACAAGTAATGAACAAAAACTAATTTTCATGTTAGTTTGCAAGAAAATTCCTAGATAAAGTCACTTGCAAATTTAGCTAGGGATATTTACGTTTAGATTTATCTAGAAATATTTTTATATGTGGTATTACCTCTGAATTCGAGTTGTACCAACCTTTTTGACAATGTATTTAATTTATTGAGAATTTTCTTACCTAATGAATTACTTAAAAATTTCATTGTTATGAATTTGTTGGAATTTTTTTTTTAAGATTTACTTGTGACACCCAATCCTGTGCCGAAATATGACACTCGGTCCTACGTCAAAACGTGATGCCCAATCTAAGTAAAGATGTATATAGTAGTGGAATGAATCCCTCGTGAGAGAACGAATCCCCCTCACCTGACGGAATGAGTCAGCCGATCCAAAAATGTATATTATATTGCTATTTTAGATCCAATTCAGAAATGTATATTATGTCATGCTACTAGAAAGATGTATATTACCTAGAGATTTTACTTGGAGATTTTTTCACAGACATTTCGCATAAATTTTCTTATGAAAATATAAAATTCCTAAATTCTATAATTTTTTTTACGCGAAATATATTTTTTCAAAACAATTAGTAGGTAAATTTGGCGTCATTTTCACAAAATTATTATCCGGGAACTAATTTGGGGCATTAATTTGCAGGTACCATTTTCATAGGTAAATCCGCAAGCAATGAACAAAAATTAATTTCCATGTTAGTTTCCAATAAAATTCCTAGATAAAGTTACTTACAAATTTAGCTAGGGATATTTACATGGAGATTTATATAGTATATTTTTATATGCAGTATTACTTGTGAATTCAAGTTGTACGAATTTTTTTGGAAATTTATTTAAAATATTCTTACCTAGCGAATTACTTGAAAATTTCACTGTTATGAATTTGTTCGAAATATTTTTTGAAGATTCATTTGTGACACCCAATCCTGTGTCGCAACTTGACACTCGGTCATATGATAAATTTTAAGGCCCAGTCTAAGTACAGAGGTATATAGTAGTGGGACGAATCCCTCATGAGAGAATGAATCCCCCTCTCATGACGGAATGAGTCAACCGATCCAAAAATATATATTATCTTGCTATGTTAGACTCAATTCAGAAATGTATATTACGTCATGCTACTAGAAAAATGTAAATTACCTAGAGATTTTACTTGGAGATTTTATTCACAGAAATTTCCTATAAATTTTCTTACGAAAATATAAAATTCCTAAATTCTAGAATTTTTTTAATGCTAAATATATTTTTCCAAAAAAAATGGTAGGTAAATTTAGTGCCATTTTCACAAAATTATTACCTGGGCAACTAATTCGGGGCACTAATTTGCAGCTGTTATTTTTATAGGCAAATCTGCAAGTAATGAACAAAAACTAATTTCATGTTAGTTTGAAAGAAAATTCCTAGATAAAAGTTACTTGCAAATTTGGCTAGGGATATTTACGTGGAGATTTATCTAAGAATATTTTTATATGTGGTATTACCTCTGAATTCGAGTTGTACGAAAATTGTTGGGAATTTATTTAATTTATTGATAATTTTCTTACCTACTGAATTACTTAAAACTTTCACTGTTATGAATTTGTTGAATTTTTTTTTTTGAAGATTTACTTGTGACACTCAATCCTGTGTCGAAATATGACATTCGGTCCTATTTCAAAACGTGATGCCCAATCTAAGTACAGATGTATATAGCAGTGGGACGAATCCCTCGTGAGAGAATGAATCCCCCTCTCATGACGGAATGAGTCAGTCAATCCAAAAATGTATATTATCTTGCTATGTTAGATCTAATTCAGAAATGTATTACGTCATGCTACTAGAAAAACGTAATTACCAAGAGATTTTACTTGGAGATTTTTTTCACAGAAATTTTCCATAAATTTTCTTACGAAAATCTGAAATTCCTAAACTCTATAAATTTTTTTACGCGAAATATATTTTTTCAAAAAATTTGGTAGGTAATTTAGCGCCATTTCGATAAAATTATTACCTGGGGAACTAATTTTGGGCACTAATTTGCAGATACCATTTTCATAGTAAATCCACAAGTAATTAACAAAAACTAATTTTCATATTTATTTGCAAGAGAATTCCTAGATAAAGTTACTTGCAGATTTAGCTAGGGCTATTTATGTGTGGATTTATCTAGGAATATTTTTATATGTGGTATTACCTATGAATCCGAGTTGTACGAATTCTTTTGGGAAATTATTTAATTTATTGAGAATTTTCTTACATAATGAATTACTTAAAAATTGTCATAAATTTGTTGGAATTTTTTTTTGAAGATTTACTTGTGACACCCAATCCTGTGTTGGAACATGACACTCGATCCTATGTCAAAATGTGATGCCCAATTTAAGTACAGATATATATAGCAGTGGGACAAATCCCTCGTGGGAGAACGAATCCCACTCTCATGACGGTATGAGTCAGCCGGTCCAAAAATGTGTATTATGTTGCTATGTTAGATCCGATTCAAAAGTGTATATTATGTCATGCTACTAGAAAAATATAAATTACCTAGAGATTTTACTTGGAGATTTTCTTCACCGAAATTTCCTATGAATTTTCTTACGAAAATATGAAATTCCTAAATTCTATAAATTTTTTCACGCGAAGCATATTTTTTCAAAAAAATTGGTAGAAAAATTTGGCGCCATTTTCACAAAATTATTAACCGGGGAACTAATTTGGGGCACTAATTTGCAGGTACTATTTTCATAGGTTAATCCACAAGTAATGAACAAAAATTAATTTTCATGTTTGTTTTCAAGAAAATTTCTAGATAAAGTTACTTGCAAATTTAGCTAGGGATATTTACGTGTGGATTTATCTAGGAATATTTTTACATGAAGTATTACCTGTGAATTCAAGTTATACAAATTTTTTTGAGAATTTGTTTAATTTATTCAGAATTTTCTTACCTAGTGAATTACTTAAAAATTTCACTGTTATGAATTTGTTGGAAATATTTTTTGAAGATTTACTTGTGACATCCAATCCTGTGTCGAAAAATGACACCCGGTACTATGTCAAAACATGATTCCCAATCTAAGTACAGAGACAAATCCCTCGTGAGAGAAAGAATCCCCATTTCATGACGGAATGAGTCAGCCAATCCAAACATGTATATGATGTTGCTATATTAAACCCGATTCAGAAACGTATATTATGTCATGCTACTAGAAAAAATGTAAATTACCCAGAGATTTTACTTGGAGATTTTTTTCACAGAAATTTTCTATGAATTTTCTTACGAAAATATGCAATTCCTAAATTCTAGATTTTTTTTCATGCAAAATATATAGTTCCAAAAAAATTGGTAGGTAAATTTGGCGCCATTTTCACAAAATTATTACCTGGAGAATTAATTTGGGGCACTAATTTGCATGTACCATTTTCATAGATTAATTCGCAAGTAATGAACAAAAATTAATTTACATGTTAGTTTGCAAGAAAATTCCTAGATAAAGTTACTTACAAATTTAGCTAGGGATATGTCACACCCCACCCTGGGGTCGTGACCAGTGCTCGATAGGGGCACGGGAACACAAACTAAACCAAATCCCTTTATAACTTAGCCCGAAATTCTACAGAAATTTCGGCAGA
>JAOTQJ010000102.1:16994223-17004929 GCA_025642045.1 Solanum sejunctum
GGAGATATTTGTGCATGTAAGTTGAAGAGTAAGTACCATTTCAAGTGAGAGGCTACCCATTCTTGTGAAGCACAAATATGTAGTAAGTCTTTTGTTTGCTTAGAATGGAAATCCAATTTCTGTCTAAATTTTGTTCATATGTCTTGAGTACTTATATATATAGGCTATAGCTCTAAAAAAAATCAAATGTTCATGCACTAATCACCCTTTTCCTCTCTTTTTCCTGTTAGTTTCTTCGATATATCCCACTTGTCTTTTTAGTATATTTCTATATGTAGTCTTGACCCCGTGTTAGAAAGTGACTGCCACACATTTTTCCATTATCAATGGGTAGGTAAGGTCAATGACAAATTTAATCAAAATATACATGCTAATATTGGTGCCAAAACTCAAGCGTGTAAGAATTTAGTTCTTTTGACTATAGAATTATTCTGATTCTGGTAATTATTGTCTAAATACAACCAATGGAATGTTAATTTTGTATCTGCATGCCTTCCAAGAAAAAATAATGAATATATTAGGCATACAGACGTGGATTATACGAAGGTTCAATAGATTCAATTGTTTCTAACTTTCCATCTATATATATGAAACAGGATGCATGCAGTCAATATTTTCATTACCTAAGGGAAGTCGTGGTACGTATATTATATTTCATCGTTAATATTTTGTTATTATTGACTTAAATTTGAGTATGTTTACCTATAAAATAATCACGGGGAAGGTAGATGTAATTGAATTCCCATGTATGTCAATATAAGTTAGGTTGAAAATTAGTGCAAACACTTTCTGACCAAATACTATTTGCAAATTGGAATATCCCTTTCACTGGGAGGCTACTGCCTGGATTCCTTTTTTTTTTTTTCCAAAAAATACCAAAGAATGCAACAGCTCCATATGACAATAATAAGAAAAAAGAAAACCAAACAACTTAGCAAGTAGTTAACTAAAGATTGAGAAGTGGTCAAGGGAGAGAAACACAAGTACAACCTTTGAATTGGTCTTTTTGACTCTGTTCACATTATTAATGGTTCAAAAATACTAGTAATGTAAGTTTTACTAATAGTATTTTCTGTCACAACTTACTGTCCTTTATGGACAGAGTAGACAATAGCATACGCAACGGTCGCGTGAAGCTTGGAATGGAAATATTTCAGTTTATTTTTATTAACGGAATTTCATTAGTGTGATGGACAATTTTTTTATTTGTTGACCTATTCAAATTTTGGAATCAACCTTTTGAAGAATAATAGGTGGTTAATGGAAGTTAGTTTGTTAAATGTTAGTTAATGGTTAATGAAGTAGTTAAGAGTTAGTTAAAGAGGTTAATTGACTAATTAGCCCTTTGTACATATATATAAAGATATATATAAAGATGTACAGTGTATTCATTTCTTTTTCTCTAAGCTGAATAAAAAGAGGGAAAGGCTCTCATTATTTGAGCCTTCACCATTCCCAGAAGCTCTCATATTTTCTTCATTTTGCTTCTTCTTCTTCACTGCGCATTCTTCCTTAAGTTCATTATGGTAGTTTTATCATAATATCAGAGCGGGTTCTAGCTAGGTGCGTCACGTTTTCTTAAAAGGTGTTGATTGGGAAGTCGACTGAAGCTAGGTCATTTGAAGATTGAGATCCTCGATCGCAGCTAGATTAGCTGACAATGGCGGAGGCTGGAGAAGATGATATTCAGAGAAGAATAGCTAGAACGACTACAACTATTGATGCAAACCATCCCTTGTTTCTACAGGCCTATGATACACCAGGTAGCTCTCTGATTTTCTTTCAGCTGATTGGCCCAGAAAATTATGCTTTATGGAATAGATCCATGACGATTGCACTAGTTGAAAAAAGTAAAATGGGGTTTGTAGATGGAAGACATGTGAAAGATAAATTTGAGGCTTCACTTCACGATTTGTGGGAGAAAGTGAACGCCATAGTATTGTCTTGGATTATGAGCTCCATGAGCAGTGATTTGGTTAGTTGTGTGACTTATGCTTCTAATGCATATATTGTTTGGAGTGACTTGAAATAAAGACTTGATAAGGAAAATGGCTCTAGGGTGTTTCAGTTGCACAAGGAGATTACAACAATGACATAAGGAACTTCATCCATCTCAAGCTATTTCACTAAACTGAAAGATCTATGGGTAGAGTATGATTCATTAGTTCCTTGTCCTGATTGTGAATGTGCAGGGTCAAGAAGTTATATGGAGCATTATCAATATCAACATTTGTTGTAGTTTTTGATAGGCTTAAATGAGACCTATTCACAGGCGAGGAGTCAAATTTTGATGATGATGCATGTTCCTAACATCAACAAAGCTTATTTAATGCTGATTTCTGAGGAAAGCCAAAGAAATTTGGAAAGTCAACTGATGATTCAGGTATAGCCTTATTCAGCAAAAGGATAGGATTGAGTCAGCATAACTCTGGTTGATCTGGTTATTCAGCTAAAGGAAATCAGACTGGTCCATCTGCTCTTGGATCAGGACATTATGACAGAGGAAGTTATAAAGGAAAAAATGCACACTTATTTTGTGAATACTGCAAATGTAGAGGACACAAAAAGGAGACATGTTACAAACTCCATGGATATCCAACAGATCACAAGGATAAGAAGAGGAATGCATACTCACCATAATACATAGTCAATGCAGCAGTAGCCAATTCAGCTGGACAAGAACCTTTTCTGGGTAAAACACTATCACAAACATAATTACCTCAGCTTGCACACAATTCAAATCAAGGAGGTGGAATGATGTTTACTCAAGAATAGTATGATCAAATTCTAAAGATGTTAAAAAAGAAATCCCTTCTAGCTCAGGCAAACCAGGTATGAGCCAAGTTTTCTTAGCCACCAACAGTGCAGCCTTTAGAAAGTAGATAATAGACTCTAGAGCCATCAATCATATGGTTCATAGTATGGAACTGTTCAGCGGAATTAGTCAGATTAACAAAGATAGTGTTAGGAGAGTGTATTTGCCAGATGGTAATGCATTAGACATAGCTTGTATGGGCAAGTGCAAGTTAGATAATGAATAGCGGGTCTGATTCCAGAATTGAATAGGTCGACGGGACACCATCTCAAATGTGTTATACATCCTTGAGTTTAAGCACAACTTACTATCTGTGTCCAAATTGACAAGAGATTTAAAGTGTGTTGTCATATTTTTTCCTGATCTCTGTGTTATGCAGGATCTATTCAGTGAATTAGTGAGAGGGATTGGTAAGGAAGTTGGTGGTTTGTACAACATCCAATTATCAATAAAGAAGGAGGACAGTTCCAAAATAATAAGTGCCAACTTGATCAACAGTGACATTGTAGATAAAGCTGAAGATGTAGAAGTCTGGCATAAAAGACTTGGGCATGCCCCTGTCAAGGTGTTGCATCAAATCTCTACACTGAAGATTGGGAAAGGATGTCATGACATTCAGAATGGCACCATTTGCCCACTGGCTAGACAGACTAGGCTGCCATTTTCTAGCAGTTTTAGTAGAAGCAATAACATCTTTTCTATGATACATGGAGATGTTTGGGGTCCATATAGAGTTGTTAGTCATGATGGCTGCAGATGTTTTCTTACTTTAGTTGATGATTATAGCAGAATGACTTGGGTGTATATGTTAAGGATGAAGAGTGATGTTGTTGTTATCCTTAGATAATTTTTTACTCTATTGAAGAATCAATTTGGTGCACAAGTAAAAGTCTTTAGAAGTGATAATGACACTGTGTTCCTTAATTCTAGTTGCGATGAATTATTCAATTCTCTTGGTATTGTTCATCAAACTTCCTATGTTTACACACCTCAACATAATGGGCTTGTTGAGAGAAAACATAGACACATCTTAGAGGTTGCTAGAGCCATTTGTTTACAAGGTTTCTTACCACTAAAATTCTAAAATGAATGTATCATCACTGCTATTTATATGCTTAGCAGATTACCTCTGCAAGTTTTGTCTGGTAAATCTCCCTTTGAGATAGTCTATGGTAGAGCACCATCTTTAAACCACATGAGGGTCATTGGTTGTCTATGTTTTGCCACTAATTTGCATAATGGAGATAAGTTCTCACCAAGATCTGTTGCAACTATATTATTGGGTATTCATCCACAAAAAAGGACTACAAGCTTTTCAACATGCTCACAAAACCTTCTTCATCAGCAGAGATGTGGTGTTTAGGGAACACATCTTTCCTTTTCAAATGATCAAAGACAAAAGATTGCAAATATTCCCAAATGGAGTCCTCACAAAAGATGATACAGAACCTTTAATCATACAAAACCCTACATCACTCACTCCTCTCACTCACACTGGTCCTTCATCACAGATACAAACACCTCATTCCCCTGAAATTACTCCCTCACCAACCATTGATGCTCCTAGAAGATCAAATAGATCTAGACATGCTCTTACTTGGCTACATGATTATGTCTGTGGTAAGCCACATTCCATCACTGCATCCAACTGTCTCTATCTTATACAATCTTACATATCACACTCCAACCTCAATCCATATTATCAGGCATATCTGTCCAAGATTACCTTTATCAAAGAACCCTCAATCCTATGAAGAAGCAATCACAGACCCTCTATGGGTGGATGCCATGAAGCAGGAGATGGCTGCTTTGCAACTTAACCATACTTGGTCCATGATTGATCTACCTGCTGGTAAATCTCCTATAGGTTGAAGATGGGTCTTTAAGGTGAAGTATAAGTCTGATGGCACAGTTGAAAGATACAAATCCAGGCTAGTGGCCAAAGGGTATAACCAACGAGCAGGATTGGACTATCAAGAAACTTTCTCTCCTGTGGTCAAAATGGTTACTGTAAGATTGGTTCTTGCACTGGCTGCTGCAAATCAGTAGTGTCTGCACCAAATGGATATCTACAATGCATTTCTTCATGGTGACTTACTAGAAGAGGTTTACATGGCTCCACCACTTGGATTTGGCAGTCAAGGGGGAATAAGTAGATGTGTAGACTGTACAAATTCTTGTATGGACTCAAACAAGCATCAAGACAGTAGACTTAAAGCTATTGAGGTTCTGACCAGCACAGGGTTCACACAAAGCCATTTTGACTAGTCTTTGTTCACAAGAAAAAAGGAAGACAACATAGTAGTCATTCTAGTATATGTTGATGATATGTTAATCACAGAGAATGATCATACATTGATCTAGGAGGCCAAGACAGCCTTGCAGAACAAGTTCATAATCAAGGACTTAGGTGAGATGAAGTATTTACTTGGAATTGAGATAGCAAGATCAAAGGAAGAAATTCTCATGAATTGGAGGAAGTTTGCTCTTGAGTTGATCAGTGAGTTGGGGCTGTCAGGATCTAAACAAACAAACACTCCAATAGAATGCAATCAGAAGTTGACAGCAGTTGAATATGATGAGCATATGAATGACTTGGTGATAGATGCTGAATAATAAGATCTAGGACCATATCAAAGATTAATTGATAAGTTGTTATACTTAACTATGACTAGACTAGACATAACATATGTTGTCCATGTGTTAAGTCAGTTTATGCAGAGGCCCAAGAGGTCTCACATCGAAGCAACTTACAGAGTGGTGAAATATGTAAAGAATAAACCAAGGCTGGGGATTCTGCTGACCTCAGAAAAGGCAGCACAGTTGACTGCATATTGTGATGCAGATTAGGCTGAATGTCCTAATTCAAGAAGATCAATCACCGGTCATATGGTAAAGCTGGGGAACTCCTTAATCTCATGGAAATCAAAGAAGTAGAGTACTGTTTCTAGAAGCTCTGCAGAGGCAGAGTATAGTAGCATGGTTGCAGCTGTATCAGAAGTGATATGGTTAGTTGGAATCTGCAAGGAGTTGCGGGCTAACATCAAGACTCCAGTGGAATTGATTAGTGACAGTAAAACTGCAATTCAAATTGCAATAAATCCTATATTCCATGAAAGGACTAAACACATTAAAATAGACTTGCATTTCATAAGGGAGAAGATACAAGATGGAAGTATCAAAACATCTCATGTTGCATCTAAGGATCAAGAGGCGGAGTTGTTTACCTTCGTTCACCTACCGACACGAGAGATGTAGGCCTTGAGTAGATCACAACATACATATCTCTTGTGCAAGCTAGGAGTGTTGAATTTGTTTACACTACCTAGCTTGAAGGGGGGTGTTGAAGAATAATAGGTGGTTAATGAAAGTTAGTTTGTTAAATGTTAGTTAGTGGTTAGTGGAGTGGTTAAGAGTGAGTTAAGGAGGTTAATTGATGAATTAGCCCTTTCTACATATATTTATCTTAAATATATAAAGATGTACAGTGTATTTATTTCTTTTTCTCTAAGCTGAATAAAAAGAGGGAAAGGCTCTCATTATCTGAGTCCTTCACCATTCCCAGAAGCTCTCATCTGTTCTTCATTTTGCTTCTTCTTCTTCTTCACTGTGCATTCTTCCTTAAGTTCATTATGATGTCTTTGTTTTCAAAGTGGAAAAAGCATCCTCAAAAATTCTCATAGACATTAAAATAGTCATCATTTTCTTGTCGATTCACTTTTCTATACAATATACAATTAAAAACTTGGATAAGTTTTTATTTCTTATAAGGTGAAACGTTACAAATAATTCCAAAAGGTGTTTGAATTTATTTTGAGTAATTCAAAATTTAATGTGTTCATATATTATTGGGTTAAGTGTATGATAAAAAAATTCAAAATGAACTTCAACCAGTACAAATTGTGTACAATGAAAGATAACCAAAATGAAGACTGATTGTGCGTGTACATAAAAGTAAAATTCTTCAGTAAATCAGTCTTTTTTCTTATATTTTACTCATCTTTTCCTAATTTCCTTCCCAACGAAACTGAACCTTTTCAACTACCAAATAATCTTATTTTATGGTCTTCATATCTAATTCATTGACATCATACTGTTTGCGTTTGGTATCATCAACCTAAATTTTCAATATATAATAAATTCACTACTAAAAATGTTATTATTTTCCATTGAAATTTCACATTAAAAAATGTCAAGTAGCTATTCATAGATATTTAAATTGATGAAAAAAATATACTAATACAATAACGCTTTCATATTGAAATAAAAATTAATAAGCTTCTCCTTATTTTAGTGATAACAACTTTCTCCTCCTCCTTCTTCTAATTATTATTGTTGTTATTGTTGTTGTTGACTAATATTTCATTAACCACCAAATTTAAGCTTTACAACCTTATAATTTTTCCATTGAGCTGATGCAGGGAAAATGAATAAAAAAAATTATGTTTTATAATATAAAATTTTCACTGATTCAGGATGAAAAACTTTTATTTCTAAGAATGATTACACGTATCCACATGATGCAAAATCAAACTATTACCTTTTGATAATCATACTTTTAGGCTTTAAACCTTATCCCATGTGACATTTATTTTCTTAAAAAAAATGAAATGATAAAGATTCAATCCACTAAAGCTTTCCTTTAGTAAAATTTAAAATCCAAATTCTTTTAATAAAAATATGATTTTTTAGTATTTATCGCACGAGTCACTTTTTCATTGTCAAATATAATTTATTTTCTTCCCTTACAATTTGCAAAGTTCAACGTTCACCTACCTCCAATTTGAAGTCCTCTTCTCCACCATAGGAAATGGATTTTTTTCTTTAACCATTGAAAAATTTTAAATATATCATATTCGAACAAAAAATTCCCCAATATAACGTAAAATCCAATTTTAATATTCAAAAATATCCCTCCACTAATGATTGTTGCGCGTGAAAAAAAGTTCTCACAATTTTTCTATGTAGATTATTATGGTGGAACCACAGTGAGTAATAATTCTGACTCTAATTTTTTTTTATTTTTATTGAAAAAATTATTAAATATATACATAATAGTAATTAATATGTCCAAAATTAGATGGACAGATGACGTACCCACTGTATTTGTAGGCAAACAAAGGTATTACGCTGTTGTAATAAGTCAAAAAACTCGACTTTTAGTGAAATGGAAGTTTACAAGTTGGACTTTGCGATTGCACAAAAAGTCAAAGCAAAACAAATGAAAATGATTTGTCTTTGAATTACGTTCATAACTCCTTGACCAATCTTTTGGGTTCTCCAAATGAATTAAGGTAATTATTATTTTTTTTGGTTACTCATTCTAATAAATTACTTTCTGAAAATTAAAAATGAGTGTATTGAAGATATAATAAGAAAATAAAAATATAGTTTTTGATCACTTAAATTTTTAAATGAAATAATTAGTCATGTTATGTGTCCAAATACATATTAGGTTCAGGTGGTAGCTTAAACTAGTATTTTTACTAAGAAGATTCAAAATACAAACTAGTCGAAAGAGATTAGATATCTTCGCTAATCCGAGTGATTTATTGATTTCACATGCTTAATGACTCAATTAGATATCTGTCTCTTCTATGATCTTGTACGATGGTAACAAATTATGAGCTAATTTTTAATATTAAGTTTCAAAATTATTTCTTCATGTGGTATATGTGCCCGGCTAGAAATGAAAATTTTGATATGAAACTATGCTAAAATAATACTTCTTCCATGTCATAAAAAAGTATGAACGAATTTAATTTAAAATGGAATTTTAAAAAATAAAGAGTTTTTTTTATAACTTACGCAAATTTTAGATTGAGAGAAAGAAATTTCAATTTATCCCCACCTTTTTTATAATTATAAAAATCTCATAAAATATCAAAAATGCGGATACATTGGCCATTTTTACAGATACACTGCGCCATATATGATTCATAAATCACGATTCATTGTAATCAATATTTAATGTGGTGAATCAGTTATGTGTTAAACTATTTTATTGCAATGAATCATATTGTATGATCTATTGTCTCAATGAATCAACCCAATAATACGCTTCATTGGTGTATCATCCTTGTATGATGCACCCAATGAATCATCAATCTATAATAACTAGAAAAAGTGTGCCAATAAATCACTATATTCAATCCATACAGTTCTAGTGAATCAACAACATATATGACTCGATTTTATATATAAATAAATCACCATATTTAATGAATCACCGTAAAAAATTGTGAACAACTCATAATTTTGAAATGAATCACTATACAAGATACATATTCTCGATTTTATATATAAATGAATCACCATAAAAAATTGTGAATAACTCATAGTTTTAAAATGAATCACTATACAAGATACATATTACGCACATAATCAAACCTAAATTGAAAAGCTCGGCGGTACTTCGCTGCAATTTGAACTGATCTCTGGTATAAATGACTTTAACTAGTACTTCAATGTGTACTCCAAAGCTCTAGCCAGTATGGACTCCACCTCTAACCAGATTTAATGCACCGGCGACAGAAGGAAAATTTCACCGCGGCGGTCGGGTGGTGTGAATGTGATCTCTGTCTTCAGACAGAAAAATGGATATATGGATCGATGAAAGGAGAAGTCGGTAGCACGTATGAATCACGTGCAATACAAATTCTGTGGATCTGAACTCTGGCTCACCACCACCGTTCGCGGTGTTGACTTGAGTGTCAACGGCTCCGTTCATGGCAGCGGTGAAAGAGAGAGGATAAATTAGGGGAAGAGCTCTCTCTTCTTTTTGAGTAGAAAGATTCAAGTGAATCAAGCATAAAAATGAAAAACAGGAATTTTAGAGATTTATAGAAATAGTAGAAAATATTTAAAATTTCTTTTCCTCAATCTGGAATTTTTGTAAATTATCCTTTTTTTAAAAAAATTGTATTGTCCTAAATCAAAGTTATGACAAATATACTAAAATATTCTTTAATCGTGTGACCTTAAATATGACACATGAAAAATTGAAATTAATATAAAATGTTGTAAAAAAAATTATTTTAAAATAATCGGTTTTTTCAAAACGAAGAAAATATAAATTTATATTTGCATTCCTTCCTCGTCAGCTAGCGTGGAAAGAGATTTTAAAAATAATCAATAGAACTTTGATTTTAGATAGAGAATTCTAAGATCATCATTACAAAAATTTACTAACAATACCTAATGGAATAATGAAAGTGGCCCTAATGAAAAGCAAAATGATTATAAAGTGTATTTCACGTAACGAGAGAGCAATGGTTAAATTATAAATAAAATAATTTAAGTAATATACTATCTTATATATAATGTATCCAATTGATTAATGACTATGCACATCATCCATTACGTATGAACGTGGATTTTTCAATTGGTTTTTAACTTAAGGGGAGAAGTTTACCAAATCCTCTAATATTGACGTCTTTATTTTGGTTTTTAATGTCTGTGTATTCTTAGTTGTTTTTCTTCCTTTGTGAAGACAAATTTTATAAATTTAGTAGTCGTTACAAATTACGTAATATTGGAATTGTGAGGACAGCTCAAATTGACCGCTTTGCCTTTTCTTTTCGTTTTTCTTCTTGAAAAAAACTTGCAATTAATAATTTGGTTGCCCTTTTTTCAGTTTGAAGGTTTCGGATATTAACATGGAATAGAAAATCATTTACGATGAGGAATGTGCACGAAAAATAAAAACAATATGCAAGATTAATATTATCTATGACCAACGTTATCTTCTGAATGAATCTACAATGGTTGATTTGAATATATTCATTTCGTCTTAAATTAATTGAATTTTTGAGATTTTTTTTAATTGTTTAAAATATTTAAATCGATCATAGTTCAAGATGAATGATTGAAACTTTTTCTATATTTGGCC
>JAOTQJ010000102.1:17005029-17020032 GCA_025642045.1 Solanum sejunctum
CAAATTGGGGGCGCGTGATACCCACGCGCCCGCCTTTTAATTTAATTTTTTTTTTTTGAAAATAATGGTTAAAAATTATTAAAAATAAAAATAAGGCTCAGTGATTAATTTGACATCGTGGAGGGTAAAAATTAAGTGTCAACACTATTGTCATCCGATATACTATGAAAGTACTACCTTTTCCTTTCATATACATGATTGCCCATTATATCTCGTCAGACCCATCGTTGTTCTATAAATACCCTGTCAGGTGAGAAGTTTGCTGCATATAGGCATTGAAAGAAAACATGTTCCATAGTCTCAGCTTTCTGTTAGCATAGTGAGCATTCTGTTTCCTGGATCATTTGTCATTTTACTAGTCTGTCCTTGATTGCTAATCTTTTATTGACTGCTAAGTATAAGATAAATTGCCACTTAGGTGCTCCATAGTTCCTCCATACTAGTGATCTCCATTCAACCTTTTCCATTGGACCTTTCATCTCCAGATATATTTTACCAGTGGAGTATTCTTTATGATCCTTTAGTGTTGTTTCAATGAAGCCCAACTGTTGAAGATGGCTAGCAGCTTTCAGTACCTTCTGGACCAACCATGATGCTTGCTTTGCCTGTGCATTCCATATATCATCTTGTCCACAATAGTTATGAATCCAAGCCACCCATAATTTGTCCTTCTTCTTGCAAAGACTCCATAACAATTTACCTATAGTAGCCTTATTCCATATGTGTATATCAAAAAAGTTGAGTCGTCCATTTTGCTTAGGTCAGCAGATCCTCTTCCATGCAATTAAAGCTTTTCTTGTTGTTTCAGTGTGATCAGTCCATAAGAATCTTCTGCTTATGCTCTCAACTACTTGAATGATTTTCTTAGGTAGTAGGAATATTTGTGACCCGAATATTTGAATAGTATATAAGACACTCTTGATAAGTTGTGCTCTTGCAGCATATGATAAGAATTTTGTTTATCAACCTATATCCTACTCAACATTCTGTCTATTAAAGGCTGACATTGGGCAATCAATATTCTTTTGGTGGAGAGGTGTATGGCTGGATATTTGAATGAAAATTCACTTTAACATATTGTAATTCCTATAGTATTTCTTCTTGTATATGTTGTGTCACTCCTCCAAAATATACATCACTCTTGTCCAGATTTGCAAGCAAACCAGATGCTTTAGAGAATTTTTTGAAACACTTACCAAGGCATCTTATTGATTGTATATCACCTTTGCAGAATAGGAACAAATCAACAACAAAACTCAACTGTACTATCTTTTGGACTTTGCATCTAGGGTGATAGTGAAACTTAGGGTTGTCTTGTAATGTCTTGAGCACTCTTGTTAAATAATCCATGGTTATCACAAATAGGTATAGGGATAGGGGATACCTTTGTCTAACCCCTCTCCTTTCTTTAAAAAGACTAGTACTTCTTCCATTTATATGTATGGAATATGTAACAGTAGTGACACATTGCATTATCTATTGAAGCATTTTAGTTGGTACTCTAATATCTTTTAAAACCTTCTCCAAGAAGCCCATTCTATTGAATCATAGGATTTCTTCATATCCACTTTAATCATGCATCTTCTGAAAAATCCTTTTCTTCCATAACTTTTCATCAATTCATGACCCATTATGATGTTATCATTTAAATTCCTTCCCGAGGCAAATGCTACTTGATTAATATCCACTATTCTGTCCATAACCTGCTTCAATCTTTTGGTAAGTACTTTAGAGATGATTTTGTAAACTGTTGAGCAATAAGAGATTGGCCTATATTCACTTATTTATCTTGGATTCCTTTTCTTAGGAATAAGTGTGACTGTTGTACAATTAACAGATGGGTATATTTTTCCTAAATTAAAGAAGTGTAGAACTGCCTGTATAGTTTGTTCCCCTTTTACTGACCATGTTTTCTTAAAGAATATAACATTTAGATCATCTTTTCCTAGAGTTTTGAGATTATCTATCTCCTTCAATACACATTTCACTTCCTGTCTTGTGACTGGGGATGCTAGTTATAGTTGTTGATGTCTATCTAAGATTCCTTCTCTTTTTATGACATTGATATCTACAGCAGGATAATAAGTACTAGCCTTCCCAAGCAGTTCCTTATAAAATTTTGTTGCTTCTTTCTCAATGTCCTCCTAAGAATGTATTAGTGCTCCTTCCCCTGTTGTTAAGTTGGTGATGTTGTTTTGAGTCAATTTGTTCTTCATGTGGGCAAAAAAGTAGTTTCTGTTTGCATCTCCCTGTTTTATCCATTACACCCTTGATTTTTGCCTCATTGCACTCTCTTCTATCAAGCTCCATTTCTCCAATTTATTTTTTGAGTTCTCTTTCATTATTCATGTTTGAATCTATATTGTTAGGATCCCTCATTTCTGTTTGCACAATGTGGAGTTATTCTCTGATTGTCTGAATTCTATCCTTCATTCCTTTGAATTATGTGTTGTTCAAGTCTTTAAGTGTTATTTTCACTTTCTTTAGTTTCTACCAAATAGTTTTTAAATCTCCTTGTTGATGTCCTTGCCAAGCTTGTATAGTGATCTGAATGAATTCTGGATGATTTGTAATACAGTTAAAGAATTTAAAAGTCCTGTGTCTATTTTGAGATACTTTGTCCACTGTTATGCTGAGAGGAGAATGATCAGACACCTTTGGCTATGGACTTCCATAATAGGCATGTGTAGAATCCATTCAGTATTTACTATAGCTTTATCTATTTTGCTGCATACATGACCATTGGTCCAAGTATATGAACCTCCTATAGTCTTCAGTTCATGCATCCCAGCAATTTTCATGAATTTACTGAAATCTTTAATCTCATTATCCTGCACTTAACTACCTTTAACTCTGTCTTCAATTTGGAGGATTGTATTGTAGTCCCCCATACACAACATAGGTTCTCGAATCTCATTATTTATCTCTTTTAGGTCTTTCCACATCTGTATTCTATCATGTATAGTATGAAAATCATATATTGCAGTCAAAACAAACTGCAGACCACTACTCTTGATCTTCACTTTTGATTGGATAAACTGTTTTGTCTTACTCACTGCCTCATATTCCACATATTGATAATCCTACATAATCTAGATTCTTCCCTTCTCAGTCATTTCATTGTTCCCTTCATACTTTCATCCTGGTGCAATTTTCTGTATTACTTTTTCTGTTAGGTCCTTCTTTTTTTTGTTCTCTAACAATGCTATAATGCTAATATTATTCTCCTTCATAAATATCTTTAATTCTTTTTGTTTGTGAGGTTTATTCAACCCTCTTATGTTCCAAGCAACTAACTGCATAAGGAATATTTGTTTTATCCAGCTTCACTCCTTTAGCATTTGCATTTTACTTATCTCCAATACTTGTGCTTCCACATTCATATTCTAGAATGGTAAAATTATTTAGTACCTGAACTTCAGCCTCTGTTTTTCTATATTTTTTGGCACAACTTATGGTTTCTGACATGTTTCTTTGTTTGACATCTCATTAAGACCTTTTGCTTCTCGCTTCTATTCAACTTTATTTTTTGGCTCCTCTGGTTTTCTTATCCATGTGGTGACTGTCTTAACAAGTGCTGGTGGTCTAGTTACATCTTTTTAACATTTATGTCCTACCTGTAAACATTTCTCACAGTACTACGGCATCCATTCATAATGCACAACTTGATCAAAGATTCTTCTATTTGGATCCTGCACTTTCAGCTTTTTTGGTAAATCCCTAGCTACATCCATTTCAACTAGAACTCGAGCAAATAATATTTGATCGACTTTAGTAGTGCACTCATCAGCATATAGAGGTATTCCCAGCTCACTGCTAATTCGACTTAGTAAATCCATGTTCCAGTAATTCAGAGGCATATTTGAGAATTTCACCCACATTGGTATTGATTGTAGTATTTTCTTATTGAAATTAAAATTAGGGCTCCATACTTTAATAATGATAGGTCTATTATTCAACATATGAGGCCCAGAATACAATATCTCATTCCTGTCCTCCAGAGATGCAAATCGCACAAGAAAATATCCATCATTATGATAGTATACCTTTGGCTTACTAACTGTGTTCACCTAGTGAGCTATGCATCTTTCAATTGCAGCTATGGTGGGTGAATCTCCAATGATATACATGATTAGAGCTTGTTTTCATTTCGTCGTAGCTTTATAAACCTCTTGCTTGTGCAGTTCAATAACCTTTTCCCCATTCTTAATAACTGGAGCTACAAAGCTGAGCCCCATACCCTTAGCTGATAGTCTGTTGGTATCAAAAAAATTGGCTCTTTCTTGCTTGGGTTCCTCAATGATGTCTTCATCTCTTTGTTTGATTTCCTCTTCTTGCTTATTTTCCTCCACTTCTTTTAATTTTGTAGCTATTCTAGCACTAGTGCTGCTAGCTGAGCTGCTTTGTGGAGTCATTTTCTTTGAAGCTAAGGGAGGCCACTATTTCATTGATTTCTTTCCAGGCTCTGTTCTACAATCTTGTGATTCACTTGGATCTGTACCTATAGTACCATTAGATGAAACCACCAACTACGTTATCTTCTTCTTCTTCCTTCCTCGAGGCATTTCGACTAGTGGGTGTAGGTTAGCAAACTACGCTATCATGCACCGAGAGATTTTTTTTTCTTTAATATGACATATTTTAATGTATGATAAATTTAGAATGATTTTTTTTTAAGAAAGACTTTGAAATTTACAATCATAAAGCTTTGAAATTTTGTTAGAATGAGATTAGAAAAAAAATGTTATTGTTTTATAAAATAAAAACCAACAATTTTTTTTATCGAACTAATAAAAAAAATAATGTCACATAAAATGTAATGAAAGAAATACCAAATATGTCAACTTACTTTTATTTATTAGTTTTATGGAAGGAAAATATATATTATAAAATTTTGAACTATGCATAATTTTTTTTTTCAACATACAGTAACCTAAAGTCTAATCAACTCAAAAGATGAATAAAATTTAAACTGTCTACGTGAAATAGTTTTTTTGTTCGACATGAATTAATGGCATATTGCACAAATATGTGTTCAAAACTGATGGAATCATGGAAGTACTATGGTCATCTAAGGAAGTTACATGAAAATTAAGAACATTATATTAGTTATAAATAATGCACTTGATTAAATATTGTATTTATATTCGAAATAAATTTCTAAAAATAAACCAAAGACGATGAATACATTTAAAAAATAGTTATATATACTAATTATTTTAATTATTGTCACGATCCCAAAATGTAAGTCATGATGGAACCTATACTCTCAGTCGATAGGTACTCCAACCCAATGTGTTATTAAGCAACGAAATAAATAAAGTGAACAATAGATAATAATGATCATCCTCAAAAGTAAGTTCCTCGTAAGAATGAAATGCGAAAAGCTAAAATACCACCCAAAATTTGGTGTCATAAGTACAAGAGCTTCTAAACCCGTGAAGCAAGTCTGAAACTAAGATGACAAATCTAAACATAAAAAATATCTTGTCTGAATATGAAAAACAGAATAACTAATGAGATAGAGGAAGATGTGGATTGCAAAATAGTCAAGCAGCTCACCACAACTCCAGTATAATCTAAGCTTGGACTCAAACAACTCCACGGAATGTGCTCATACTCAAAATTGAATCTGCACCACAAAAGAGTGCAACAAGTGTAGGATAAGTACGAAATCACGCATACCCAGTATGTTTCATTGACTAACAACGAAGAAGTAGTGACAGGAGTGTATATATATAGATATATCATCTTCTAATTTGTAAGTTTGTACTATACTTAGCAATTAAGTGTTATCAAATAGGAGTAATCAAATATCACATAATATCCAACACCAATAATGCACAATCCACAAGAATGAAGAGTCTAATGAGATGCAATGCAACACCACAAAATGATATACCTCAAATGCCAAGTCATCTCTAAATTATATATACACAATACCTCTCGAGAATACATCAAGGGTTTGTGCCCTATGGAGGACTCACGAGGTCCATATACCAACACAGATGATCTCTACTTTTCTGTGTGGACGATCTCATTATTGTCTTTTATAAAATTATAAATATGTAGTGTAATTCATTTTCTAGAAAATATAAAACTTCAATAAATGAAATAGCAAATATGAAAAAAAATTCAAACATTTATTTTAAACTTTGAATAATTTAATTATTTTAAATATTAAAAAATCTCAAAAATTTAATTAATTTGAGATGAAAAGAATATTATTATTTGTATATTGTGTCTTCTTTAATTTAATTATTTTAAATATTAAAAAAAATTAAAAAATTTAATTAATTTGGGACGAAAAATGTATTATCATTTGTATATTGTGTTTTGTTTAGTTTAGTCCTTTGGTCTTCTAACTGAAGCCTACTGCCAGATAGCACTAGAAGGTACCCATTTGTTTTCTTGTCATTTCTTTGCTGTCAATAAACATCATTCATGTAGGGGAAAAACATCATCAATTTGTTAGAACCCAAACAAATGTCAAGTTAGGGGTTCATTTTATTGCTATCGGTAATTCCAATCACGGCTGTGATCTCGCCACGCATTGGGATTCACAGTAACACCCGTGCTCTCTCCCACAGGAGAATGGAATGATAGTCGGTCTCTCTCCTCCCCTACCCCTACACACACACAAAAAAAAAAAAAGCGCCTCCTTCTACCTTCCTCTCTATCACAGCTCTCTGTTTCCATGGGAATCTGACCCCCCAAAAAATAAAAATTAATTCTGTTAGCAAATTTAGGTCAACCCATTAATTTAAATTCTTTGCAGGGATATGTGTATATTTTTTTATTTTTTTTCTTGATCAGTTCACTATTCTTTCTTGATTTTTTTTTTCAGCTTAAGTTTGATTGTTTCTGCACAGATCAAAGAAAGTTTTGATTTTTAATCGTTTTTAATCAAGATTCAAGAGTAGTATGTACTCAAGTAACTTTTTGTATACAAATCCAAAGCCCTGCAAGCATCTTGCAGATTACAAGGTAAAAAATGGTTTATTTGGGTACAATTTGATTCAAGATTGTTTCAGGGCAACTCCATATGGTAGGATCACATTGGAGATGTCGAAATCAGAGATACCCAGATGTAGTTTTTGTAGTGGGTGCCAAGGGAGATTTTTTATGTGTTTGATCTGTTCATCAATGTTCTGTTGCTTGCCACCTGAATCAAACCATGTCCTTTTGCATAGCCAGTCTCAAGATGGACATGAGATTTCAGTAGATATGGAAAGGGCTGAGCTTTATTGCTCTGTGTGTTGTGATCAGGTGTATGATCCTGATTTTGATAAGGCTGTGCTGTGTAAGCACATCATGGGGTTTTCAAGAAGTGAAAATGGGGTTGAGGAGAGTGAGTTGAGATTGAGCAAGAGGAGAAGATTGAGTTTTGGTCTGGATTTAGATTCAAAGAATATGAAGAGCTTGTTTTTCAGGAAATCGAAATCGTGTTTTCCATTGGGATTAAGGGGTTTGAACAATTTGGGGAATACTTGTTTCATGAACTCTGTGTTGCAAGTATTGCTTCATACTCCCCCTTTGAGAAATTACTTCCTTAGTGATAGACATAACCGAGAAATTTGCAGAAAGATGTCCTCGGATCCATTGTGTTTGCCTTGTGACATTGATCTAATGTTCTCAGCTGTATTTTCTGGTGACCGAACCCCTTATAGTCCAGCTCAATTTCTTTACAGGTCCGTCACTGTTGGTAGGCTTTACATCATATGATTGAACTTGAATCGCTTTCTATCTGTCCTTGTATTGATACTGGATAGATACTTGGTTAAAACAGGATCTGCAAAATGTAAAAGATGTTTAATCCACACAAATTCACAACCTTGCTTTTAGTTAATGTTAAGAGTGTCTTATCCAATTATTAGTGTAAGTGTGAAACCACATGAAACCAAGATTTGATGCATTTCCTCTAAAACCTGACAATATGCAAGTTTACAAATCTCTTATCATGTGAAAGCAAGTCTATTGAGATTTTCACTATGCTGCTATATCCAGTTGGGTGTCAATCATTTGTTAGCTTAGATTGGATACTCACTCGCTGAAATTGTTCACACTGGTTGGAGAATTGATATGTTGAAGACCTATGTAGTGATTATATTTGATTGAATTGTTGTTTATGTTTGCAGTTGGTGGCAGCATTCCGAAAACCATGCTACCTATGAGCAGCAGGATGCTCATGAGTTTTTCATTTCAATGTTGGACAGGATCCATGAAAAAGAGGGGAAAGCAAGTTTGGCAATCAAAGGTATATTTTGATGAGAATGGCTCTTATACTTCTTGTCTATGTAGGACATCTTCTGGGGTCTGTTGCTTAGATAATGGCTCATCTCTTTCTGTCTGAAATGCAACACAGTGAGTAGATATAGTACAGATCTTGTTTATATGCATGCTTGATTTCCGATTTCAAAATTTCGGCATGTACTTCCATTTTGGATCAATTTCATTGATGAGAGAAGGGGTGATTCATGTATTAAGACCTTGAGAACTCGAGAGTTTTGAGGCTTCCTCTTCTTCATTGTCTCTTACAAAGAAACATTTCTTAAACAGATAATGGAGATTGCCAGTGTATTGCTCATAGGGCTTTCTACGGGCTCTTGAGATCTGATGTCACATGTGCATCATGCGGTTTCACTTCAACAACTCATGATCCTTGTATGGACATTTCTCTTGACTTGAGTGTGTGCAACTCCAGCCGAAAGGATTTCGCTAGTAAGTCCAGTAAGCCAAATGAATCTCTTGTAGGTTGCTTGGACCTCTTCACCAGACCAGAAAAATTGGGATCAGATCAGAAACTGTACTGTGAAAATTGTAAGGAAAAGCAAGACGCATTGAAACAAATGTCCATTAAAAAGCTCCCACTTGTGCTCTGCTTTCATATAAAACGATTTGAACATTCTCCCACCAGAAAAATGTCCAGAAAGATTGACCGCCATCTGCAATTCCCTTTCTCTTTGGACATGAAACCATATTTATCATCTTCAATTGTAAGGAAAAGATACGGGAACAGAATCTTTTCGTTTGATGGTGATGAATCTGATGTTTCTACAGAATTTGAAATTTTTGCAGTGGTCACACATTCAGGAATGTTAGAATCTGGCCACTACGTGACCTATTTGCGTTTGAGAAATCAATGGTACAAATGTGATGATGCATGGATAACTGAAGTTGATGAAGAAGTTGTTAGGGCGTCACAATGCTATCTGATGTACTATGTACAGAAGATGCTCTAC
Organism: Solanum sejunctum; assembly: GCA_025642045.1. NCBI lineage: Eukaryota > Viridiplantae > Streptophyta > Magnoliopsida > Solanales > Solanaceae > Solanum > Solanum sejunctum. The sequence goes on from JAOTQJ010000102.1 coordinate 17,014,272, forward strand.
CACAAGAGTTGTGAGGATATTGGCTGCCAGCCAATGTCACTGCGAGCAGACACATTTGTTCCGATAGCTGGTTGCTGCTAGAACATTCAGAGTTCGTGCATAATTCTGGGGGGCGAGAGAATAGTATTTGGGGGCCGTGAAGCATGATGGTAAGTCTAGGGGATACGCCACCAGCCAAGGCATTCTGTTTAGAGGGATGATGGCAATTGTATGGTAATATGACTCAATTTGGATTTCAAGATAGAACGCTGTTAACCTGTGGGAGTTCTTACAAAGATGGAACCAGCATCAGTTTTCCATTTAAGGCCCTAGAAGGAGCCTTATGAATGTACAGTAACTTAACAATAGGGGCCAGGAGGGGCATCTTTTGTTTGGTCCCTTTCTCATCTCTTCAAGATTCTGATCTGATAATGTTCATTATTGGCTTCTTAGAAGTGATCCATTTCCTGTTGGTTTGTTTGAGATTGTGTTATAACTTAAAACATGCAACTTGGTTTCTCATTCAAAAATGTAATATGCATTAATAGGTTGATGAATTTCTTTTCAGGAAAGATTTAATGGTTCTGAAGTTATCTGTTTTTTCCAATGCATGCCCTTATCCATAAATCAGTAGGGTTTGTTCAAAATTGAATTGGATTTAATAATTCTAATCGGGAAAAAAAGTTATTGGTTTAGACCAGTTAGAAGATCATATAATTGAGAGAATTCTTTCTATTGAGTAGAATTGTTGAATACAAAGTTATTGACAACAAGAATAAGCAGATAATATAGCTAGCAAAACTTGTCTATGCCAACTCCCCCCACCAAAAGTTAAGTAGATTTGCTCAAGATTGTTAGCTTGCCTTTGATGAGTTGAAAATGAAAGGGTTTTAGTAAATATATCTGCCAATCGATCGATAGAATATATAAACTGCACTGATATATGACCACCCTAGACTTGTGAAAATCAATTTTGACATGCTTCGTTTGAGCCTTAAAACACGGGTTAACAGCTAGATATGAAGTTTCAATGTTGTCACACTAGATGATTGTCTCCTGACGAAGAGAATGGAGCCAAATTATTTTTGTTGTGGTATTGGCGACAAAGCAATATTCAACCTGAGCAACTATTGGTTGCTTCTTAGCAGACTAAGATATTAAATTTGTCCTATGTACATAGCAAAACCTTTTGTGGATCTCCTATCATCAGTGTTGCCCCCTAATCAACATCACAAAAGGTTTGAAGCTGGGACCTAGTAATAAATAGTCGTTGGAAAAACACGTTTGCAGGTTGCCAAAAGAGTAGGACTTGGCATAATTTGTTCACGACAAATGCCAAATTTGGACGAGTGAGACTATCATATTGTAATGCACCTATAGATGAATCTTGGGATCAACTTTATGAAGTCGCAAGTTACATGTACTAGGCATAAGAGACACGACAAATGTGGCATATTCCATGTGAGTAGTGGTGAGAAGTGATTTTGTTGAGAAAGAGCAATGCCAATTACTGAGATATCCAACTTCGATACCCAGGAAATAGTGAAGTTTTTCAAGATTTCATAACTTGAATTCTGTGGATAGTTGAGTTATGCAGGTGTGAACTGCATTGAGTTGTTCCCTGTAATGATAATATCATCGACATAAACGAGGATATATAGAACATCACCGGTGTGGTGTTTTATAAAGAGCAAAGAATCATTATGAGAGCTTGAAAAATCAATGGTTAGGAAATAAGTAAGCCTTTGAAACCATGCCTGTGGGGCTTATTTAAGTCCATAAATTGATTTCCTCAATTTGCACACAAACAGGACATCGATGATCAATAAAGCTTGAAGGTTGAGACATATACACATCTTCTTCCAAAGTTTCATTGAGAAAGGCATTAAAAATGTCCAATTGATGTAGAGTCTATTTATTGGAGATTGCCAAGGAAAGAACAACTCAGACTGTTATAGGCTTGAGAGCCAGACCGAAAGCGGCCTCATAATCTATTCCCTCAACTTTATTATAGCCTTTGGCTACCAAGTGAGCCTTGCAATGCTTAATACTATCATCAAGATGATGTTTGAGTCGAAAAATCCATTTATTTTGGAACAAGTTCCCATGTTTGATGTTAAATCAAAATAGTTATTTCAGAGCTTATGGACTTTCTCCATGGAGGGTTTTTGTGTAGCATGTGGGTTTCGAAAGAGTAATGGAGGATGATTGAAATTTACCATCCGAAATAGACACGAAAAACAATATCTTTTTCCTTAGGATTTTGCCTTAAAACCATGTTTGATGTAAGGGTCCTGAAATCACAATGCATCGAAAAATTAAAATTTTATTAAATAAATTTAAAATAATATTTTAAATTTGTTACTTATTACTTAATATATTTTTGAATTTTGAGTTTCTGACCCACAATATTTGATTTTTAACCCCATGGTCCAACCAAAATATTTTGGACTATACTCATTTTTAGTCCACGATGCACACTCTTTAGTGTTTATAGCTTATGATGCACTGTTTATAGAACTTGATTGAATGAAACTGTTCTTTATGCAAATGAATAGAATTTTGCAGTGATCACCTTTTATAGCAAACCATCATTCAATTCTTAGTCTTATAGTCGTATGACCTATATTATGGAAAATCGACAAATTGTGAATCAAAAAATTATTCTAAAAATATCGAAATAAATCGAATCAAAGTTGAAAAAATCGAGCCGAACTAATCTAGTTTGGTTCAGAGTATAGTGCACACTTTTTTAAAACCTAAAAATCAAATCGAACTTTAATAATATCGAACTGAAGAATCGAACACTCATACCTATTTAATTGGATCAAACCAACAATACTGAGAAAAGTCATCCACAAATAGATCAAAATGCTTGTCTCCATAAAAGGATAAGTTGGGAGTTGGTCCCCATACATTACCATAAATCAATTCTAATGGTTTACTAGCAATAGAGCCAGTAACAAGTAAAAAAATCTGACTATGTTTGCCTAAACAACAAGCTTCACATATGCTAGATGATTTTACTGAATTACTAGAAAAACAAAACTTATGAACAATATAAATGAGACAATTGATTGCTGAGGATGACCAAGTTGAGCATGCCAGTTTGAACTGATTTGAAAGCATTGATTTGTCTAGTCAATCTTCGAAAGCAGCAATAGAAAGCCTGTAAACTCCGTCATCAGTTGGTCCCTTCAACAACACCTTTTTATTTTTTCTGATGCTTCACAGTAAATTCATCATAATCAAATTTAATAGAGTGTTGATTATTTTTGAAAAATCTGTTAACAGATAACAATTGTTGTTGTATAGCAGGCATATATAAAACATTTTTCAAATGAAACTTATTGTTATTAGAAGATAATGTAGTGTGACCAATGTTTTTAATGAGCAAACCATGACCATTACCTATAGTGACAGTGTCGATTTCAAGTGCAGACAAATCAAGTGTCATGTGACGAGAAACAACAGTGTCAGAAAACCAACTCTAGATGAAGCATTAACATTTGTGGCAATGGCAGTGATAGTATCACGATTATAACATTTGTGACACCACTTAGCTTGATGATTGATGAGTGCATAATCTGATAAGGCTGAGGAAATTTCTATTAGAGGATGCACTAGTGTCTTTGACACCATTGTGTTCTGGGGAACCCTGAGGAGATTGATGTGCAGAGGAAGTTTGTAGGTGAGCAAAATTGACAACAATGGATGTCAGGTTGTGAGAGTTCTGAAAGAGAATCTCATGAGCCATATCTACCAGAAAGATCCATTAAAATAAAAATCGGTGATTTTGTTGTAGAAAAAGTTGCAATAACAGGATGATAATTAGAAGAAAGTAAGCAAAAAATGATGGCTGAACTCATCAGAAGGCACAACTGAGCCAGCCGTGGAAAGCTCATCACTAATAGCTTTAGCTTTGCAATTGGGCCAATGGGTTGTCACCAAGAGTCATGTTTTGCAAGGTGGTGTGTAATTGGATTCTTCGAGCACTGTTTCTTATGCCAAAAGCATTTGAAAGAGCAGTCCAAGATTCAAAGGCAGAATCTAAACCAGTCACATAAGAAAAAATTTCCTCAATTAAAAATGATAAGATCCAACTTAGTAAGAGCTGATCTTCCTGTATCCACTTACGATAATCAAAATTTTCTCTTGATTGATTTGTAGTGATATTGTTGAAGGTGTTGGTGTATCACTGATATGATTGAATAGATTGGTACCATTTGATGATAGGAACAAATTGAGCTTTTCAAGTCAAGTAGTTTATTAGTTTGACTTTTATGGAAAAAGAAAGTTGAACGTGAGTTAAGGTAGCAAAAAGACTTGGAGTGGTTAAAGTTGTTGCGGTAGAGGTGGAACCTGAAAGTTGAGAAGAAGATGATTCCATCATAGGCTCTGATACAATGTTAGAAGAGAGATAATTGAGAGAGTTCTATCTGTTTTCTATGGAGTAGAATTGTTGAATGTATACAAAGTTATTTACAACAAACTACAAAAAAATAAGAAGATAATATAGCTAAAAAAAACTTATCTATATTAACTAATAGAGATCACTCTTCTAATTTATAGCGATTAAAGTTTATCGCTAACAAGCAGTTTAGTGATGTAAGTATATACCATCTATCTTACTATGATATGATTGTTTTTTATATGTCATATAATTAGCTATAAAGTTGCGTGTAATCAAGAAGAGAGTACTTGAGGTATTGTTAAGTGGGAATTTGATGATTTAGGGTCAAATATTATTGGTGTACAATGCATTGAGTGTTTGAGGGCAACATTGGAAAAAGCCTGAGTTCTGCTCATAAGTGGACCGTCTTAGCGGGTGGAATCCCATTGTGGCAGGGGTGTCATAGCGGGATATATCCCACCACGGTAGGTCAAAATGGATAGAGAAAGAAAATCTTAAACTGTCTTAATAGGACCATTTGTGAATGAATTATTAAATAATATTTTAAGCCAGACGATAGTGATAATGATTAATCTAAATGGGTGGAATGCATAAGTCGAGTTAGTGGTGGTTTTGGAAGATATGGCACACAATCAAAATCCCCCGCCCTAGGACTCATTCGAGGCGGTTCCGTGGGCAGTTTTCTGCTTCCCTTTTCATCGGCATAGGGAAATGGTCTTACCCTTTATCTACACATCATGGGGGGTTGCGCCTTACCCCGTCGTAGCTTGCTGGTTTTTCCATCATCCAATTTACAACAAATCGAATGAAACCTGGTGAAAAATCAGTGAACACTTTGCTGAGGATGGATGTAATTCAGCTCGCCTAAAATAAAAGGAGAGTAAGACTGAAAAGGAGGGTTCGTCTTTGTGGGTGTCAAAAATTCTATTATGAGGAATAAAGAGGCTAGGCCTTGACTAGTATTAAAGTTGATAGTGGAGTAATTATAAGGTGAATATTGTGTCATATACTAGTGTGATTTAAATGAGTGGGATGGTTGAGTATGTCGTTGTTATCATGAAAAATGGCTTGGTTCAAAAAAGAAAATTAAAATTATTTAAAAATCGAGGAATCAATTTAAACTCAATTAATTTGATAAAAAATGATTCTCGAAATTCGAAGATAGAAAATAGAGTCGACACCTAATTTTACGGATAATCAGGAAACCATTAAATGTTTTAAAAGACCTAACAGAAAAATCCTTTAAAAATCCAGAGAATAGGTTCGGGTTCATATTTCCACTTCGAGAACGTTTTACGCACTCGAAATGGCCGCTAAATGCGGTTATCCAGCAGTTAAAAATATTTGACTAACTTTTGACTTGAAAAA
>JAOTQJ010000102.1:17020132-17035431 GCA_025642045.1 Solanum sejunctum
ATAAATTGAAGCAAACTTAGGCATGCATATGGCTATTTATTACCAAAGAGACTCAAAATTCTATAGAAGAAATAAACCCAAGCATCACTAAATGATCTAAACTAGATAAAACTTGTTCATGGGAATGGGAAGAAGTAGATTCACACTATTTCAGTGAAACAGAAACATCAGCAAAGTGTATTGACAAGCTGAAATTGAATGTAAAGCAGGTATTCGAGGAGCACAATCACTTCAATACTGATCTTGAACTTTTAGCGACTATAGTAAATTAGGATGACAATGTCAACGTCACTAATCTTGACATCAGTAGGCCAGAAACACGGAAAATAGCAGGCAACAAGTTTTGAACATTTTCTTAGCAATTTCAACCTAACAGAGACATGTATCATTATTTATGATCAAAGAACCACATCTTCTAGGCAGGATTCAACAGACAAAGGCAAACGACCACATTAATATTCAACGAGAGATAAACAGATAACCTTCTAAAGAACCAGAACTATCATCTAACAAGTTGAAACTTGAATATTATGGCATGTATTTGTGGAGCAAAATCGATTCGACATTAGTTTGACTCTAAACAACTCAACAGAACAAATCAATGACAACAACATATATCTGTTTGAAAGCAACATATCATCATTAGTGAAGTAACATCTGTGCTTCTGTAAGCTAGAAATCAGGTATTTGAAATCGATTGAAACATAACAAAACATTGGATGAGAAAGCAGCCAACTAACGATATCACAGTACAGTCCCTAAACTATCTCAACAATCCAAATCATAGTAACATCACGATATCGAACAGTCCCAGTAGGATATTTTCAGTCACCAAATGAGCGCAAACAGGAGACCTCGGTATAGCTACGACATTCACATTCCGAACACAGTATATGAAAACTCAAAATGAAAAATAAGATTGGGATATTACCTTTTGTGGGGCAGCAGACTGGGGACGACGAGCTTAAAAACGAATTTTGACACCACCGAAATAGGGATTGTAGCAACTGATTCGAACTTTCGGCTCAAATCGACCTAGAATCAATTAGTACTACTAAGATTCTTGACCTTTGATAGTTGAGTATACTCCAATTACCGTTTTCATTCCCCTCTATTTTCGAACTTGTTCGAGTTTCTGGAAATCGGTGTGAGTTTTTTTTTTTAGACCAAAACTGACTAAAATTCGGTATATTTCTTTTGCTCGATTTTTCTTTTCAGATTCTCTCCCCTGTCCTCCCTCCTCAAAGAAGAAGAAAGAGAGATTAAATAGCTAGAGAATCAGCATAACGGTTCTATTTCGACAGGGGGGATGGGTTTGGGCTTCTTGAAGGCACGCGTGAGGTGAAAACGATCGTGAAGGTGTGTGCGGTGTCAGTTTTGACAGAGGGCTTGTTGGTGCGATTTGAATCATAAGTGTCAGGGTTGGTCGGTTGAGGGAGGTAGCGGCTAGGGTTCGGGTTCAAGGTTGAGGGGAACGGGAGATGGGATCGGCGGCGACGGCTTGGAGGGGTTGAAGGGCTGGGATGGCGGCGGTTTGGGGGTTTTTGGTTTCTCTGGTTTTTGCTCTCACAAAATTAAGAAGAGGAGATATATCGGGCGCGTGGCCCTCACGTGCCCGTATATATTTTAATTTTTTTTTGAAATAATTGTTTAAAAATTGTCAAACACAAAAATAAAGTTCGATGATTAATTTGACACCGTGGAGGGTAAAAATTGGGTGTCAACAGTCGTCACATAAGTGGTGCTAAATTTTCTTATTGCATGCTTACGTTTGATATTTATTTATATTATAAGTGGACTTCAGGTTGATTGATGATGCATAATAGTACGTGTTTTTTGTATTATGCTACTTTTGCTATACCTTTTTGGTATATGTTTCTTAGATGAAGGCAATTCGCAGCAATTTCTACTCTTCCTCCATGATGGTAGAGAGTTGTGTCATCATTTTAATTACTCATTATCTTCTTAGAAGCTCTTGTACCTGTTTAGAATAGAATCCCTGGGAGTGTTAGATGTCTTTTTCTAAAAGTTATAAATATTTAAATTTTAACTCTATAATTGATAACTACCATATTTTTTTTAGTTTTATCTCTGAATCTTTCATCTTTCACATGATTTTATTGGTTGAAAATTAAGAGTTCTCTTATCCAGGTGTTAGAGCAGGTGTATACAAGATCCGATTCGTTAGATCATGACACTTTTTTCTTGTGTAAAAAGATTTTAAAATGCTTTTAGGATGTGTGAAATTGAACAAAAATGCCCCTGATAATTATTTGGACCAAAAATATTCGTATTGCCAATGATTTAGTCAAAAAAATACCCTTATCGTTATTTAATTGATCAAAAAAATTCCTTTTTAATAAATATGTTAGTATTTTTTTCTTTTTAAACATGCTCTATTCCTAATAAAAATAATATTATTAAAAAACTCAATTCTTATTTATTTTCTTTTAAAAATCACTTCAACTAATAAATAAGTAGGATAATCTTTTTCTTTTTAATATCATTTTAATAATTAAAACAGAGTAACTCAATATACCTTTTTAACTATTAAATGTCAGACATATAGAATCATAGACATCAATATTAATTTTTATTTAGATAATAACAAAAAAAATCCTAATAAAAATAGTAATTCAATGTACCTTTACAACAATTAAATCATATATATATATAAGATCACAGTAATCATCATTAATTTTCATTTAGATAACGATAAAAAACTTCTAATAAAATATTTTTATTTCTTAATTTTTTCATGTTAAATATAATAAAATATTTTTTAATTTTCTAATTTTACATATGTGACATCAAAAATTAAAATTAAAGAGTTAGAAAAAAGGACATTTAAAATATGCTAGCAAATGATCCTTAACTAAGTAACAACTAACAAGCATTGAAGCAAAGTAAGAGTGTTTTAGTTACAAGTCACTTCCCGTACGTTACAGAAATTTATGGATTACATGTCAAACAGAAAAGCACTAGTCATCTTTAGCTTTTCTTGGTAATGTTGATCAACTTGTCCACTTCAATATTAAATGTCCTTCGACTCCAAACTCTTATTAGCTTCGTTTAATTCAAAGCACCCTTTTTTTCTAAAAAAAATTGCTCTTCTTTTTGGGTTCGATATGGTTTGGAAATATAATGCTGGATTAGGGCTTATAGGAGTTTTTGTTTTTATATGGGTTGCTTCTGCTGAGATTACTCAGGTAATCCTTTTGATTTGTATTTTCCTTTCTTCCTGCTTTCTGGTATTATCAAATAGTACTGTCTCTGTTCTAATATGTGACAATTGGATTTTAAGTTGTTAATTATTAGTATGGTTTATAGTGGTTTCATTTCTAAGAATATCAGTTGATTGGCGTTAGTTATTTTTATCGGCTACAAATTTGTCATGCATCGGCGAATTAGTGTGAACCGTTTTCTATCTTTGTTCTGTTCTAAACTTATGCCTCAGCACAAAATCTGAAACAGAATGACTTTTTGATTGCATTTATCAAATATCATATGGTTACCTACTCTCATTTGTATTGATCAAGTATGTCATGTCGTCTATGCACATCGTATTCAGTAACTTGTCTCTATGCTAACTATTCCGTCACACAAGACACTTTATTTTCCCAACACAGGCTTTATTCTAAGAGATGGTTTGAGACCAGAGTTTCGTTATATGGATCATGTCTCCATTACATGTCTGTATTGTAAATTTTTCCATTATAGTGTTCCTATTGAAGGGGAGCCTTGGAGTTAGTGGTTGCTGCCATGTGACCAGGAGGTCATGGGTTCAACCTTTGGAAACAACCTCTGGCAGAAATACAAGGTAAAGCTGCATACAATAAACCTTTGTAGTCGAGCCCTTCCTGGACCATGTGCATAGCGGGAGCTTTAGTGCACCAGCTCTTCCCCTATAGGTAAAGAAATGTTTAGAGCTGCTGCAGAAGGGAAACTTAGAATGTGTTTCATTATGTTGTAGTCCCTGTGCTGAAGGTGTTGATCTTTTTTTAGTATGTACCTAAACAACTTTCCTTATGCCATTCACTGGTTTCTGTTTCCATTTATTTCACTTGATTTCAAGCTTTGCAGTCATATGATGCAGAAGTTTTTTGGGCAGGTGATACTAAGATAAGACTATTTATTTCCTGCAGAAAATTTTTGCAGAATACAAACAGCCTTTTGCTGTTACATATCTGGGGATCTCTCTTATGGCAATCTTTCTGCCTATAGCAGTTTGTAAAGATCGGTTATGCAGTTTGTTAGAGCAGAGTTCCTTGAAAAAACTGTACACTGAAAATCTTCTCCTCGATGATTCAGTTCTAGGTGTGCCGCTTAAATTCAGTGACATGCACAATCCCCCTGAAGGAGCATTGAAGGATTATTCTATATCAGACATGGATTACAGCGACCCAGAAGAAGTCTTTCCATCGGTCGATGTCAACCATAAAGATGAGTTCCACTCTCTTAAAGAGGGCTATGAACGTAAGTCATGGGACCTTGTGAAATGTAGCTTGTTTCTTGCTCCCATATGGTTTGCAACAGAGGTAATTATTTCTGTTTATAATCATCTAACACATTTATGTTGAACAATATACTGCTTTCAGTAGTTGCATCAAACAATATATGTGTCTGGATGGGATATGCTTCACTACCCAATCCTTAAATCGATTTTATTTCAAGATTCCCTGTCATTTATTTAACCATGTACTAGTTTTTTACGGTATCTTGGTTTTAGAAAACAGATGTCTGTTGCTTGATCAAAATGTCTATGAAACATTGAGCATCTATAAGATCTTGTGTCAGGAGTTCTAGAAAATATGAAATTGTTACTTCAAAAATAGTTCCAAACAGAAAAATCGCAGAGAGTTTTCTTTACTTGTAAAATATAAACCAGAAAGATCACGGAGATGGAGAAATTGTTTTGTCCATATTTATGATTTCACAATCGTTATGTCTATTCTTATTCTTGAAAATGTATGATGGATGAGAATTGGGAGATAGATAATTCATGCAATTACTGATGCAATCAAGTTGGTCCGATTATGGATAAAATGACCCTGCTTGCATTAGAGGAGTGTTTAATTATCCAGATCACTGGCTCTTACAAGCCATATTCTGTCTTTATCTAGGTGAATGGCCAATTCTATCTTTGCTAGATAAATTATGTAATAGGTACTTGCATGTCCAACATAATTGTGTTATGGATTGCAGTATTTCTCCAACTCTGCACTGGCAAATACGAGTGTGGCTAGTGCTACTATTTTGACGTCCACATCAGGCCTTTTTACGCTTCTTTTTGGGGCATTCCTTGGCCAGGATTCAATAAATATTGCAAAGATGATTGCTGTTATAGTTAGTATGAGTGGTGTAGCACTGACTACGGTTGGAAAAACGTGGGCTCCAGACGAAATGCTGAGTATATCTGCGTAAGTTTAAAATAAGTATCTGTTTATCAATGTTGAGGTCTTGTTAATGTGTCTACAATTTTCCAAACCAATTATTTTTATTATGCCAACTGTCCAACACTAATTTAAGATATTCTATTCTGGAAACTACTATCCGTACTAGTATCAGATTTTTTTTGAGGATCTAAACAAGGAGTCTTAGGATTACAGTGAGATGAAATTTGAAGTGTCTGAGGAATAAACTACATTTGCAGTCGGAGAAGATGCTTTATCCAAGTTTAGAATCTATGGAATCTTAAATTCTTCAGTACTGCAATATTTTATTCTTCCATTTGATGATGATATATTATTATTGCAAATGTTGTGCTTCTATATTACTTATTTCTTTTTGTTTCTATGTACATTGGAGAAATTCGAAAGCTACTCATAATGGAATTGTTATAAACAAAAAATGTGAAAAAGTTTCAATAATTTTCCGCTTTGACATTCAACAAAATAATGCCATTATGAAACATTTTTGGGTGTTTAAAGTTTTCTTTTTCTGTTTTAGGAAAGATATGTTAAAGCTGACCATAACCTGCTGCTTTGACAAATAATTCCACAATATATTTACTTTGTTTGTGGTCATGGCCATCCTGTCTGGTTCTTGACTTAATTGGCCTTTTGATTTTGTTTGGATTACAAATATTACGGACTTCCATCCACTACTTTTTATGGCTAAATCTAGTGCATCATTTTTCTGGGTTCATTGCTGCTGAAGGACTGCTAAGAATTCCATTATTGGTGATGTGTTTGGTCTCCTTTCAGCAGTGTGTTATGGCCTATTCACAGGTAAGGATATCTATCAAATTTGGGATACTTCGAGTTTCAAATGATAATTCTAGTTTCATGGTTCTTATTTTGATCTGTGTACGGTTTTCTTGATGTACTCAGTGCTCCTCAAGAAATCTGCTGGATCAGGAGAAAAGGCAGATATGGAGAGGTTCTTTGGTTATCTTGGCACATTCACTTTGTTTGGCCTTTGGTGGCTTGGTAATGGACATTACGGAAACTACTGTCAGCGTGAATTTCATAATTTTTCTTACATAATTAGAGAAGATGCACATTGTTCGTCTATCAGAGAAGTAATAACATTCTTATGAGTTGATATAAATCGAGAAGCACAAGAATTGAACAAGGTGATCAGTTCTTGTTCTTCTTAATTTGTTTAGAAAGGGAGGTGGATGCAGAAAAGACCCCAAGAATATACCGAAAGAGGGAAAATATAGGATAACCAAGGGTAGAGATTAAGTTTGTCAGGTATTTAATAAAAGGTAACAATTGCTCTTGTAAGGAAGGGGATTTTCTTTAGATAGTGCTCAAATTTTGGAACTGATAAAGTAGGTGAAGAGTTGAAGGTTGAACTTTAAGGTAGAATAATGATATATTGGAAGCTGGTCCAAAGTTAGAGTTTGATGTTTTTAAGGATAGAAGTTTGATATTATTGGTGCATCTTGAAAATGAAAGACTGACGTAATGGGCTGGAATACAAATATTCGATAAGTCAGTGGAGAGAACTTCCAGAATTCAAGTGCGATGCGACCAGTCATATGATATTCCATCTCTTAATTTGAATATCTTCCATAAAGAATTGATTATGTATTTACTGATTTTTATCACACCCAATTCTTTTTCCCAGTGTGGCCTTTAAATGCTGTTGGGTTGGAACCTAAGTTTGATTTCCCAAGCTCAGCTTCTATTACCGAGATTGTGCTGCTGAATGGATTTATCGGGAGTCTTCTCTGTGACTACTTATGGTACGCATCCACACTTATCCTTGTAAAATAAGATAACTTGTCTATTGATTGTAAACGAATACAAGATCACTGTCAGAAACAAGTGAAGTAAAATTATTTGAAATGAGATAAATAATTAAACAAGGAAAATTTACCCGAATATGAAGAGTCTTTATTATGTCAGAGTTAGGAAGATTTTCTATACTATTAATCTTGTTGACAAAGGCCGATCACTGGATATCTTGGGTCAATGGGTGAGTGATGAGTAAACTAGGGCAAAGAAACTTGAGTAGTTGCAACTGAATGGAAAAAGATAAAAGATGGTTATTTCAGTTGTAGTTTCAATTAGTACGTAGCGACTTCATTAGCTAATTGACTAAATCAGCTTCGAGCGGACTAGTTAACTTAACTAAGCTCATTAACATATTACACCACAGCTATGACTTATCACATTGCTTGCCAACCTCACCCCGCTCTCTTTTCTCCCGCACCACTTACCTCACGTTAGAGGGTAGATAGTATTTTTCACATCAGCTTGCACAGGAAGGTATTCATGCCATTTCTTTAAGAGGCTCTTGATTAGTATATCTGCCAGTTGCTCCTTTCTATCCATGTAGCATCTACTAGTAACACAAACCTTGACCTTCTCCCTTACGAAATGACAGGAAACCAAAGAAAGAATCTAGAATATGAATAAAGTTGCATTAAATCTTGACTTCCAATAAATTATTTGGATCTTTTGTTAGATCCCACCTTTTTCAGTTGCTGGTTAGGTTAAGATAATCTTTATCATCTCAATTGCATGATACATATATAATAACACTGGGGAAAACGGTTAAGCCGACCTCTCTGCACATTTAGCTTATCAGGTGATAGTGGAGGCAAAATGAAATTAAACTGCAATGAGCTGGGACAACCTGTTCAGAGTCCTTAATGTTTTCTCTCCATTGATATCTTCAATTGCTCTAACAACTTTTTAGATTCACACGGGTAATTTCTGGAAATATGAAACAGGGCTCTTTCAGTAGTATGGACAACACCATTAGTTGCGACACTGGGCATGTCATTGACCATACCCCTTGCTATGATCGCTGACATGCTAGTTCATGACCGTCGTTACTCTGCAGTATACATTCTTGGATGCATTCAGGTTTTTCTTCAATAAAAATATTACTTATCACATGCTTGAAGTATGTTTTAGAAACTGAAAAAATTAACACATTACAAACTGAAGCGATTCTCTGCTGCTTTTATTTTCAAGGTCTTTGCTGGATTTGTTACAGCTAACCTATCTGACAAGTGTTCATGCCGAAGAAGTTGACCATCTTTTTAGTCCAAAGTGTATGTAACATGGTATGAATAAAGTTTTCTTCCCCTCAAGAACAAAACATGCATGTAAATACTATGGTCAAATTGTAATAGGAGCATTTCAATTTTCAAACTGTACATTATTTGTTGTTTTTTCACATATGTATTCATTTCTCCATGGAAGTATTTCTTGTCGTCAGATATTACTTAGTCCATCATCCATCTGTATATATGTTAGCTTTTCTGCTCTCTCACTTGTTTCTCCATCTAGCTTCAAATAATTTACACAGTTCACATTCTTGATACAACTATAGATAAAAATCATTGACCTGCTGTCTTTGATGGTTGGTATTGTTGGAGTCATTTCTTTTGGCACTAAATTGTGAAATAATATCATGGACAAAATAAAAATATTTGCACATCCCAGAGTTTTAGCGCCTCTGAAGCGTCAAACAGATTAAAGACAACTAGTTACAAAAATTTCTGAATCGGTAGCTTTTGTTGAGCCTTTTAAATTGTAACTAATCTATTCTTCCCTTAATTTTAGTCTGTGTTTGAGTAACTGCTAAATCAATATGTACAGCTACTCCCTAATCCCTTGAAGAGTTTCTAGTTCCCAACTTTCCAGATGCGGCCTCAAGTGCCAACCTTTAATCCCGCGAATCTGAATTCAAGAACAAGGTGGCATCATTACAGATATAAAATTTTATAATCATGATAACTTGACGAGCACCTCTTTACTTCTATGTGGTAGTGGTAAGGTATGCGTACAATTTACCCTTCCCAGACTCCACTTGTGGGATTTCACTGGGTATGTTGTTGTTGTTGTTGTTAATAACTTGACGAGCAAAATAAAATAACTTACATTATTACAAAAGTATCATCAGTTTACAATTTACTTGACGAGACTCCATATTTTAAGAACGATTCATAATAGTATCATTACTTATGGTTGAGAATATCTTACGCTCTATCTTATAAACTAAACAACCATTCAAGAATTCTTCACCAATTATATTACGTAAATCATTTTTTATCTTCATTGAAGAAAATGTTCTTTCCATACTTGCAGTAGCAACAGACAAAATCAATGTCAGCTTTACGAGTAAAAAAACAAGAGACAATGTTTGATCCAGTTTTGTTTTTGCCATCATCATGGCACGGTCCTTAATCCCTTTCAAGTTGAGAAACTTGCTATCACACTATTGTGGACGCATTTATGGGCAAGACATACGTGCGACGGAGAGCCGAATAAACTCATAATTTAATTAAGTTATTAGTTGATTTCTTATTTTTCTAGAATAGAATTTATATTAGCTATAGTTAACTTCTTATTGCAATAAATTTCTTATTTTTATAATAAGTCTCCTATTTATAGGAGGAACTCAGGAATAAACAGGCACGCAAATTTTTACTCAAAAACAAGAGATTGGAGTTCTCTCTTCCATTGAGCTCTAAAGTTTCAACTTCCCTTTGATGAGCTGAATTATATACAAAACAGGTCGTTCTAGGAATTTGAATAAAGACAAGGAGAAATCGAAAGTAGTAGATTTTGATTTTCGTGTTCATCGTCCTGTGACTCGATCCTTCTCTTGAAATCCTAACACACTCTCGAGCATAGACAGTGAAGCTATCAAGTTGATAAGTGAGATCTCGAAGTTGGTTATCGTCAAAATCACTCTTCTAATATTCGGCTAACTTCATTATTCTACTTATGTCAAAATTACCTTAAATAACACTAAGGGGATTTTTGGGGAAAATTTTCATAAATAGCATAGGCTTAAAACTTAGTATGGTCAAATAGTTATATTTTACATAATTACATGACATAACTTCGACTATGTGACCTGAAGAGGGGGAGAGAGGCGAGCCAGATCGAGAGAGGGAAGAGAGAGACGAATTGTATATGTATATTTGCTAAATTGTATGTGTGTATCTGTTAAATAATTATATATATATAACTAATATATACATATGTATTTGTATATCAGACAAGCAAAATTGAGAGAGGGAGGAGAGAGACAAGCTAGATTGGGAGAGGAAAGAGAGAGACAAGCGATAGAGGCAGAGAGTAGAGAAAGACGAATTATATATATATATTTGTTGAATTGACTATATATATGTAAAAATAATTGTATACATACAACTAGTATACATATGCATATAATTATATATCTGATAAAAAATTGTAGAAAGAGAAAGTCTATCAAAATAATTATATACATACAATTAGTATACATATGCATGTAATTATATATCTGATAAGAAATTGCAAAGAGAGGAAGAGGGAACAGAGAAAATAGTAACAAAATCTTAATTATAACTATAAATTATAATTCTTTTTAAATATAATTATATACTGTAGATACGTATCAAATATTTGCCTAAAAACTAATAATAAGAATATGTTTGCTTAGTTAGGGTATTTTTTTTAAAATAAGATTTGTGATATTGTTGCAACGAAGCAAGATGTTACTAGAAACATTTCTTTGGTCAATCATTTTTTGTATTCCTAATCATAACTGATAATCAAACGGCCGTGCGGTGGAGGAGGTAGCTGTAATCCGGCGAAATGGCGGACGAGGAAGAGAGAGCACTGGAAGAGCAACTGGAGGTTCAATTGGAAGAGCAGAAAGACGCTCTCCGTTCTCTCACCGAAGCCCTATCCGCTGATCCTTCCAATTCTGAACTCCTCTCGGTTTGTCCCCAAAACCTAGGGTTTTCCCCATTGCCCCCTTTTGTCTTTTTTTTCTTTTTCATTTTACAACCCCCTTCTATGAAATTGTGTTGAATCCTAAAACGACGAAAGATAAACTATTGGAGTTTTGAATAGAGATATGGTTTGGGTGTAATGGCACAGCTACTATATATTTATCAGTTTATTCCAGTGTCGTAAAAGGCATAAAGCTCTAAAAAGCTTCATACTGGAATTGAACTATGGGATTTAGTTTAAAAAGGTAAAGGGTGCCTTGAATGAGCTTTTCTGATAGCACTGTATGCAAGTTATGAGAAGTAGAATGTCGGCAATCATCATTCAATCTAATGGAATAAATGAGTATCTAATTGTGAAATTAAACTTTCAAGGATAACATAGAGGTTTGTACTTTTTGGTGTTCAAGTGAAAGGAGAGAATTGAAAACTCTTATCTTTATGGAAACAGGTTCGTGAAGAGCTTGTTCAGTCTATAAAAGATGCTGAAGAAGCCCTACTTCACCTAAAACGTGCAAGGTTGTTGCAAGAGGTTGATGCTTCTTTACATGGTTCCAAGGAGCAACCTGCTGATGTTGAGGTGGAGCCTCTTGATCCAACGGAGATTGAAGCAGAGCCGCTGGTGGATGAAGAGTATACTGTTGGATCAAAATGTAGATTCCGCAATAATGATGGAAGGTGGTATAATGGTCTAATCGTGGGGTTGGAGGGTTCTCATTTTGCAAAAATTTGTTTCCGCACTCCAACATCTGAAAACATGAAGGTGGGTACCCTCTGTTCTCTTTTTGTATGTTTTCTGAAACCGAGTTCTCTTATTCTCAGTAGGACTGCTTGTAGGTTAATCTCGCTTTTTTTTGTTATTTTCATTGCATCATTTTAATTGTATTTTCCTTACTTTGATAAATGATTGGGTTCCTCTTGGGACTTCGTAAATATTGATTCTGTATTCCATATATCCTGCAATGTCTAGACCATTTGGTGTGTACCTTTTCCTAATGATGCTTCTGTAATCTGTAGTTTGTTTGCAGTCTTTAGCAACATTCGTAGTTGTTGCTCTTGAGCTTACCCTCCAAGCGCATGTATTGTGTATCAATCAAACTCAATCAAACCGTATTTAGTTCTTTTATACCAACTTTTTGCCATAGGAAGGCCAAATTGTGGTTCAGCTCTTGTTCACAGTGGTATTCCTAGAAAATATCTTGTCTTACTACTTCAATGCTTGGAACCAATTTTCCATAAAACTTATGTGTTACTTCCTGGCTAATCTCAACAGCTGGAATTTGGTAGAAGTACCTGGGATTCAAATAATGTCTAGCAGCATGTAATGGTTAATGCAATTGACATTTTCTTCTTTTATGAGTGATCTTAAAGTCATCTATATCTGTATATATATTATTTTTATTTTTTCAGAAAGGTAACTTTACAGCCCTCTGTATGTACTTTACAAAATAATCATAAATATCTTTGCCATAGCAGGTCTTTTCTCATTGTGAACCAATCACAGCACCTTAGTAAGGGTCCCATTATCTTCAAAATGTGATCTATCAGTATGGTGTGAGTTGGGGTTCTTCTCTCCTTTTTGACGTTTGCTTGTAACATTCTGCATGGGGATCAAACCTTGTGCAACCAGATCGGATACCACAAAACTCATACCAATGATTACCTCTCACTCAACCGGATATAGAAAAAACAAGAATAAAAAAGTTATAAAAATAATGCAATTTCAAAAAGAAAAGTTTAACTTTTCACTTTTTGTAAGCATATTTTCTGTCCATCGTAGTTACAAAATTTGTGGAAGCTAATGCTAGTTTGCTTTTGGTTATTTAGTATAATTAAAAAAATTTGTCTCCATTGTCTTTCGTATACCCACATAGTATGGGCTATCACTGCTGTGCTGGTCCTAGCAGCTTACTTCCATTCTACAAATTTGATGAAATCTTGTCTCACATTGTTCTTGGGTATGTTTTGTGTTCATAGGTAAATCTTAGCACACCTCCCTTTCTGCTTGAGAAACAGTGAAGAAGTTATTATATCTCTTTTCTCAGATTATGCAATCCTTACTTCTTGAATCTTATTGTGGTTTTCCTAGTCACAGGGTGCTTAGATTCTAGTCTTATCACTTGCTAATGATAGATCACACTAGTGCAGATGTGCAAGTTCTTTCTACAGCAGCGATGTCGATTTGGTAGTAGTTGCCGCTTATCACATGGTATGTTGGAATGAGCAGAATCTGGATAGAGATCTTAGAATTGGTTTGACATTCATGCTTTATGTCTATTCCTGGTGGAAAAAATATGAGAGAAATCAGACTTTTGTTTCTCCTTTCATCCTGTAGTCTGATAAAAATGTATATTTGTTTCATTTGGAATAAAAGTAACTAGTAAGATAAAGATATTTACATTGAAAGAGAAATAATTGTCAAGTTCTCTTTATTAGTTCAGAAGTTTTGACTGATAAATTGTATTGTAACCCTTGCTACACTCGAATGATCGGAATTGTGATGCAATGGGTTGAATGCCATGGAGTCTTTAAGCACTGTTGACTGTGCTAATGCCAATCGGGGCTAACACTCCATAAATTGAAAATGCCAAAATAGGAACAAGGATGGATAATTATTCCAAATGCCCCCAAAATTTAATATTCATATATCAGAAACACAAACACGCTCCTATGAACGTTGAAAATATACCAGTTTCAATTGGTTGATTTTCTTCCTTGCTCTTTTATTTAGAGATTGCTGATTATAAACATTGAACTGCAGATGTACTGCTGGGTATATTAGTGTGTGATCTTGTATGCTGTTTTTGTAGTTTGCTGAGTCTCTTTAACACTTAAATGATGTCTAATTTTTTTTTATATTTCAGGTATCGACATTCCAATATCCTCATTAAAGAAATATATCCCTATGAAATGGGATTCATCGCTTGCAGGTTCCTGCATCTGGGCTTGCTCAGATAGCAAAGCTGGACTTTGGAAAAAAGCTGAACTTGTGTCTTGGGATGAAAAGCTTAATTTGGGTCACATTGTTTTCCGTGATGATGGAAGTTCTTCTATGCTAGGAGCTGAAAATATTGAACTGTCTGAACATGCAGAGGCGAGTGATGAAGACGAGAGTTACTCAGGTTCAGAAGAATCTGATTCTGGTGACTATGAAGATGATAGTCCAGAAGGGTTGGGATTTGTGGAAAGCACATCCCTACAGCGTGGTGTCCAGACAGAAACAACACTTTTTGCTAAGTGGGAGAATCACACACGTGGCATCGCCTCCAGGATGATGGCAAACATGGGTTACCGTGAAGGAATGGGGTTAGGCGCGTCTGGACAGGGAATGGTGAATCCTATTCCTGTGAAAGTTCTTCCATCAAAACAATCACTTGACCATGCTGTTAAAAACCAGACAGCTGAGAATGAAGATAAAAAGCACAAGAAAAGAAGTAGGGGTGGTAAGAGGAAACGTGAGAAGAAATTTGCAGCAGCAGCTCGGGCTGCAAAAGAAGAAGAGGAATCAAGACCAGATGTGTTTAGTCTTATCAATACTCAGCTTGCAGTGCACGAAGAAATCATGAAGAGTAGCGCTGGAAATAAGCGGCAAAGTAAGGCAAAAGCGGAAGAGAAGAAAGAAGATAGGAGGGCTCTGGTTGCATATGATGATGAGATAAAAGAGTTGAGGATACAGGCTCAGAAACTGGAAGAAATGATGCAGCGGAACAGGAACGAGAAGCCGGTATATGAAGCTGCCATGAGGAAGCTATATGAAACTCGTAAAGCTATAGCCGCTGCTGAAGCTGCTCATGCATCTGCATCAAATGCAGTTCATAGCAAGGAAAAGGAAAAGAGATGGCTGAAATTCTAGAGTAGCTTTCAACTTATTTTGTATAACTTGAATGATTTTGAGGTCTATCAATTCAGAATGACGCTTCTGGCGAATCACAATTCTTTTGGGTCCGTTTGGAAAGCCACCTGATAATTGAAATTCTGAAATAGTAATTATCAACCTAATAATTATATAACTTATTAATTATTTTGGCCTGTTTGTGTGTTATTTGGTTGCATAATTATAATTACAAGGTTATGTTATATTTTAAAAAATAAAAATAAATTATATAAA
>JAOTQJ010000102.1:17056870-17070119 GCA_025642045.1 Solanum sejunctum
AAAAAATAAAATGTTAAATTTTGATTATTATTTTGTTTTGGTAGGGAGTCGTGGTAGGGATAAGATAAAAAATTTTTTTGAGAAAAATGAGTTGATTTGTAAAATATTTAAGCCAATCAAATATAAGAAAAATGAAAGAAAAATACTTTCCTCTATACCAAGAAAACTCATTATGAAACCGAAGTAACTAAAAAAAATTATGATCAAATTAAAGTGTAGATCTTGGTTTAACTAAGCGTTTTCAAAAGCGTTTATGGGGCGAGTTTCGAGGCGGAGCGTACTAAAAACACTTTGGGGCGTAAATTGAAGGCATAAATCTATAGGGTGTAAGTCCTGACTCCTGAGCATAAAAACATACCAAGAACACTCATAATGAAACCGAAGTACCTAAAAAAATTATGATCAAATTAAAGTGTAGATCTTGGTTTAACTAAGCGTTTTCAAAAACGTTTATGGGGCGAGTTTCGAGGCGGAGTGTACTAAAAACACTTTTTGGCATAAATTGAAGGCATTAATCTATAGGGTGTAAGTCCTGACTCCTGAGAAAAAAAAAATATACCAAGAACACTCATAATGAAACCGAAATACCTAAAAAAAATTATGATCAAATTAAAGTGTAGATCTTGGTTTAACTAAGCATTTTCAAAAACGTTTATGGGGCGAGTTTAGAGGCGGAGCGTACTAAAAACACTTTGGGGCGTAAATTGAAGGCGTAAATCTATAGGGTGTAAGTCCTGACTCCTGAGCATAAAAACACACCCTAAGCATTAATTTTTATTTTACTATTTAAATTATTTTTTCTATAAATTATTATTTTTTGATCATGGTATAATTATATTTATATTTTATGCTATCATAGTATTATGTTTCATAGACAGCTTTATTTATTTTTCATAATTACTCTTACTCTTTGTACATTTTTCTTGTTTGAAATATATGAATATTAATCCATGCAAATATCTGTTTTAGATTGAAAAAGATTAGTAAATGTGGAGATGTCTCGAAACTTATACCTCACCTTATGCTATATAAAATGTCTCGCCTCGTACCCCGCCTTTTAAAAAATTGATTTAAAATTATATAAAATGTTTAATTCACATAAGTTTGGAAACTTAGATTTAAATTATGGTCTAAAATATGTAAAAGCAAATGAAAATTTTATTAAAAAATTTACAGAATGGTCAAACATTATTTGTAAGGTTGAATTCATACAACACTACTAAAAAAACGTTCTAAGCCGATCGACTTTTGGACCGACAAATTTGATCAATTGTTGCAAAACAAATATATGAAGAAACCAATCGAATTCATGATTAGTTGGTTATTTTGGTTAGAGGTGACAAAATTAATCTCAATTCACGTAATTCGTTAAAATTTGCGCGGGTTAATAATCTTCCTCCCTCTCATTTATTAGCTCAATTCATCTCAATCCAATTCATTTAAAATTGAAATTGATATTCAACCCGAATTGACTCGAGAGAGATCTTGTCAAAATATTTTTAAAATATTTTTTTTTAATTTTATATGTTTTATATAATCAAAATAAAGAAAAATATAATTTAATTAAATACTAAAATATTAAAAAAGAATAAATAAAGTAAGTAAAACTTAGTAAAAGTTGGGTCGGGTTGGGTCTTGACTTACTCTATTACCCGGTACTCAATTTGTTTTCACGCAACTTGTTTTGACCCAACTCATTTTAACTTAAGCATATTTGGGTTGGATTGAGACTTGACTCATTTGTTATCTTGTCCCATTATTGCCCGCTCAAATTTGACTCAACACGTTCAATTATCTTCCCTAGTTTTGATGCCATAATCCAGGAAAAAACAGCCGACTGGAAAGGTTATTTTAGAGCCAAATTTAGAGAAATGGGAATACCGACCAATGTGATCAGTTTATTATTTAAAATAATCCAAAATAAATCGATCGACCATCAATTTTTGTTTAAATCTTAAGTCAACTTGTTCAAAAAATTAATTTAACTACTAACACATTATCGATATTTTAAATTTTTCAACTTAGGTGGCCTTCTAAGCACATTGTCTCTTCTAATTCCTACGACCAATTTTGTATGATTATGCCATTATCTTAATTATATTTTCTTCTTATTTTATTTTATTTATTATTTAATAAATCTATTTTATCATCTATTCTATTTTGTTATAATAGCTTTATCATGTATCCAGGGGTGGAATCACGTATTATGTATCGGATGCTTGAGCATCCATTAATCCCAATAAAAATTTTGTGTGTATATATATATAATATTGAAAAATTGATATAATCTTTTCTTGAGCACCCATTGACCAAAAGCTCAAGTAAGTGTCTTGGTTCTCAGCCTAAAGTTAAAGTGCATATCATGAGGTTGTGGTGAAGGTTTGTATCTTGGTAAAAATAACCCATTTTTACTCTTCCTTTTTACTTTTTCATTGCTACTAGGAGTATTTTTTATTTTTTTTTCAGTTTATTATTTCTACTCTTTTTTATATTTAGTATTTTGTTAATTTATTTAGAGTTCGTTTTGGCTTAGCTGAAAAAAATAACTTTTAAAAAGTATTTTAGAAGTACTTTTTAAAGTGCTGAAATTTATTTTTGAAAAATAAGCAACTATGTGTTTGAATAAAAGTGTTGTAACTGAAAAAAAAGTAGTTGATATGTTTGACATATAAGTGCTATTAAGCAATTTTTAAATTAAAAATGTCTGAAATACTCTTCAAGTTATTAACACTATAAAAATTGATTACTTTAAGATTTTTCTGTCTAAAAAAATAAAATAAAGTAAAATAAATTTATATTTTAATTCAATATCAATAAAAACTTATTATTTAAGTAAATTTTATATAGACAATTTAAGATCAAATTTTTGCAGTACCCAATTCTTTAAATAAGAAGAAAAGTTAGACTTGTAACAATTTTGCAGTAAAAACTAATAAAAAATAAAGAAATAGTGAAACTTACATTAATGATAGCGGAGGAAGAAAAATCACGCTTTGTGAAGAGAGAGCGCGGCGAGAAGAGCGTTGGGTTGTGGTTTGAATTGGAATAATGAGATGGGATATTTTTGAAAAATCAAAAAAATATTTACGATAAAAAGGTAATTTTTTTGGTCAAATTATAACAACTTTTAAGCTAAAAAATAAAAAGTTTGGGGTGTTGCTTTTAACTTATTTTAAATAAATTTTAACTTTTTTAAGTTGATTTAAAAATTGTCAAACACTTTTATAAGCTAAAAAAAAACTTAAAAGCAGATTTGACCAACTTTTAAACTAAGTCAAACAGGCTCTTACTAACTAACTTCTAAAATATTAAGCTTTCAGAAGGAAACATTTCTTGGCAAGTAATTTATACTAAAGGAAGAGCACCCATGACCTTCTAATCTTGGATCTGCCGCTATATGTATCCTAAAATTTTTAGTAGGTTTGTCATTCAAATTATGAATATGTGATGCTATGTCATGATGGAAAATGATGCAAATATTGCATTCATTAAAACAATATAGTATAGTATAGTACATTACAATACATTATGAACAACAACAACATACCCAGTGATATCCCACAAGTAGGGTCTGGGGAGGAAAGATGGTACGTAGACCTTACCGCTACTTCATAGAAGTAGAGAGACAACAGTACATTATGAAACAATACATAATTATCATCCAAACAAAGTGTTAAAAGAAGCACTACTGCATCAAGGACAACCATTAGATCGATTCTACAAGCAATCAGGCACAGTTTGTGCCAAATCCAATTCTTTCCCCTTTCAAATCATAGAACACATTCAATCCACGTTGTTGGACGCTACCAATAATGGTTTTGCTTCCTGTTGGAGCAAAAGCCAAGCACATTATTGATCCATTACCATCATGTGGAGTCCATATAGTTCCATATTTTGACAAAGTCACATCAATAGTACTTGTTTTTCCAAAATGAAATTTAATGTCCGGTAAAACCACTTGACTGTGTTCCTCTACATTGTAGCAAGTGTCCAGTAGACCATCGACCTTTTCTTCTTTTAATGTATAACTCAACATTGACTGCCTAAAAGCAGCACTAAGTGCAGAATATACTACTTCTGGCAATCGAGTAATCACCGTTCCACTGTCAATAATTGTTTTTCGAGATGATACGTTGAGTTTATTTCCGCCTACACTTATACCGACTAAATCAACATAGTAATAAACTTGCTGGTCCCCTTTTACCAATGGCGTAAATTGATTTGAACAAACATTAGATTTTGCCATGGCTTCATTCCCAAAATATAAATTTCCCTTGCCATTAATTGTCAATGGGATAAAATAACTGAACATCTGCATTGTTGAAGCAATTTGAGACGTTACAGAGGACTCTCCTCTGCCAAGTCCAAGTATTCCAGATGCATCATCATCAAATTCACCGTCAATTTCTTGGCCACAAACAAATCGAAATTTCGTTATTGCACTAAGATCCTGGTCATCTCCGGTGAGAGTATCACATCCCCAAGTGCCATTTACAGACGAGTTATCGCCATAACCAACAACAAATGGACCATTACACGAACTAGTATCATTTGTATATGTCGATGATTTTAAAGGATCATAGAGACGATCGTTTGGTTTGCAACCTTTGGTGCAGGATTTGCAGCGCACCCAAGTTGATTTACTACCAGTATCCATCATTAAGTCAAAGTCTTGTCGCGGTGTGCCAAGACCTATCTTTACTGTATAGTCACCGTGATCATGGTTACCTTCATTTTTAATGGGAACAATTGGAGTTTTAAGTTTTTTACCGATTGAAGGAACTCCAGCTTGATCCCAATTCATAAGTTGCTTGGAATCGGATGTTGGAGTTTTGGCATTCGGATAGCAAGGTCCATGTCTTGACACGATCTCAAATTTCTTCGATCCGATTGCTGGACCTATAAGCAAATTCCATACATTAAAAATAGGTGAATTTTTGCAGGGGTCAAAAAGAGAATATATAATTGGATTGCAAAGTGAATAATAAAAGTCTAGTCAATAATACTACATTGGCAAAATTAAATTCAACTCGTTCAATTTGTCCAATTCATTGAGATTTGACCTGCTCATTTATTAGTTCAATTCACCTTAACCCAACCCATTTCAACCTATTTAAAATTATTGGATTTTGACCCACTCTATAACTCATTATCCAACTCATTTTGATCCAAGTAAATTTGGATTGAGTTAGGTCTTGACACATTTTTGTTGTCTTGACTCATTGTAACCCAATCAAATTTCACCCAACCCATCATTTGCCACCCCAAACTACATACGTAATGGTAAAGTAACTCATCTTTTTCATTGTTTTTTACTTGACACAAAATTTTAAAAAATAAAAAAACTTTTTAATCTTATGCTCTTAAACTAAAGATGTGTAGAATTGATTAAAATATCTATTAATTTTAAGTTTTTTAGATGGTCAAACGTTTCTCTTTGAAAGTCACTATAACTATGATTTTTTTCTCTCCAAAAGGTTACTCAACTAAAGCCACTCAATCTATTGTACTTGAATTGTTCATTAATTTGCTAATATGAAATTTTAATTTAAAACCAAAATTTTAATAAATAAAAAGATATCTACTTAAACTAAATGATGCTACAAGAAGACTAAATAAGAGGACTAGGGGGATTACACATACATTTTCTCCTTGACAATATATTCATATTGCGATAATGCAAACGGGACAAATGCCGACCCTAATTTAGTATAGTTAGAAATAATTTTACCTGAGGCAGACTTCTGGCAGTATGGTTTTGGGAGCAATGAGCTGACCTTGATCACCTGATAGTGGGGTGGCACTGGGAGATTCTGTCCAAGGATAGGCACTATTAGCCCATAACCAAAATACAACAAAAACAAAATAAGTTTATTCATCCAAGCCATAGAATCAATATTCAAAATAAAACTGAGATTTTATTTTCTGTTATGCTTCTTCACTCTAAGATCGATCAACCTACTATATTTATACAAGTTAAGGAGAAGAGGTCAACACTATAGGAAACGACTTCAAGTCTTCGCCATTACTCCTTCCGCTGGTCCAATTTATACGGAAATTACGTGAATCGAATCCTTATTAATAAAGTGGAAGTTCAGATAGTCAATCAACTGTTGTGCTATTCAAATTTCAAATATTAAAAACACTAACATGAATTATTAGTTTCATCTCTGAACTATTAATAGTGTTAAAGAAACTTTTCTACTTGACTAGCTTAACTAAAATATATCTCTGGTTTTGTAACAAGAGTAAAATACAATCCTAAATTATTATTAAGTTAAGGGGTGTTTTTAAAACTTGTGATAGTTTGGGAGTGCTTTTCTCTTTTATATAATGGAAGTCAGGAATGAAAATTTCAATCTTCTAAAAAAAAAACTAATTAGGTATAATATACTATAAGTCACAATATAGTTGATTATTCAAAATATTTATATGGCAAATGAAAAAATCTTTAAACAAAAATTTATTTTATCCTCTAAAATCGAAAAAGAAAATCACGTAAACTAAAACAAATAAAATATTTTCTTTCTTTCTTATTAATTGTTTTTTAGTTTATAGTCTTAGTGTCATCCATTATTGACCATTCTTCAATCGTTTTCAAGGTGATGGGGAGAAGACGAACTTCTTTGGAAAATTACTTTAAAATTTTGAACGTTATATTTGTCAAATATGAGGTTTATCACTCAAAATAACTTGGCTTAATACATCGATTAATAGTCTCGATAAATATTTTAATTGAGGATATAAACACATATAAAGTGTTTTTATAAAGAACATTTTCAATTCAAATTTTGAAAAAATATTTACGCATATTCTGAAATGTTCAGTGCATGAATACATCAAGTATGTATATAATAAATCATTTTTTAAATTAAATCAATTCAGAAGAATATTGACTAATAGAAAATAAATATTAAAATATTTATGTTACGTAAATTGTATTCATAAACCGATAGACTAGAGAACATTTATTAGACCAATTAAAATGGAAGACCAGGTCAGTCTACTAGTAGTCCAAAATCCAAACCAATAGGGTCTATTTATCTAATTTCCAGGTGGAAATTTGCCATTTTATTGTATTTAAAATTCACCTATTCTTTTAATTATTAAACTAGGAATTTACTTCCGAAATTATCAAACGAATCATAGAAAGTGAAACAAAAAAAATAACATGAAGATTACATTATTCCCTGAGGCATCCTTCATTACATTGATGGAAACCTGAATTTTAACTGATCATTTGGTTTACAAGATTATAATTTGAGATTAAAGTTTCAGTTATTTATTTCACTTTGTATATGTGATAAATCAATCCAGTCCTTGAACCAAACGGTCCTAACATCTCTGTGATTAGTCCTCGACATAATCATTTAAATTAAGTTTTTATCTACATGAATATTAAAATATATTGGAAAATAAACATATAATTAAGTAAATATCTTAAAATTCGTAATATGGAACGTTTGATGACCCAATTATAATTGAAGAGTGAAGACTAGGTCAATTTCCAGTAATAATCAAAGTTTTTTCTTTTTTGAAACGTTAATTTAAATGGTAGATTTTTTCCCCTTTACAATTCTACATATATATTAATTTGTCGTTTTCTTTCCTTGAGGATGTTACGTTTGCGTAGCATTGAGGGAAGTTTTCAATGGGCCAGGTTGTTTGGTTTGTGAAACAATTACAATGGCATTATTACGTGAGAATTATATGCAAGATTATTCAGTTTTTATACTTTTAATTTATTGATAGATTTATTTATTGGATTGGAAAATTAATGAAATATATAGGCTATATATGATATATGTATTTTGTTGCACACTCCATGAATTTGTATTTTTAATTTTAACTTTGGCTTTTGGTAGAGGGGCTTTGAAGAAGGATATTTGTGTTGTTATACTTATTTTTATCTTGGATGAATAAATATCGTACATAGAGTGAATGTTCAAATAGTACTACAAATGAGTCATAACGTACTGTTTGGTTGGAACCATGACAATATGAGTTTGTTGACAGCGATGAATAATATCGAGTTAAAAATTGAATATATTATAAATTGAGAGGAAAAATTTTGACTAATAATTTAATTTGATATTGAAAAAAAATGTTTAACTATTTTTGAATTATTTTAACTTTAATTTAAAATAATTATTTCGAGATTAAATTAACCCAAAAGAATTAGATGGGCTAAAATGAAGAATCCAAACTCCTAAGTGTCTCAAGCCAGGTATAATATCAATCACTAGAAATTGTTACAACTTTCAAACTCACTCTGATGACTCTTAATTATACTACTTCTTTTGTCCTATTTTAATTAAATTTATGAGGTAATGTACATAAAAAAATATTTAAAGATAAAATTCACACCATATTATTATTGTCATTTGTAAATCATAAATATTAGAATCGTCAATATGGGCTAGGCTCGTTGAACCGACCTGGCCTAACTCGTGATTTCGTAGGGTTAAGCTATATTTTTGGAGCCCATTTAAAAAATGAACTTTTTAGTCAGGCATGAATAAACTTATAGATTTGTGAGACTCTTGCAATATGGGTTGAACCGATCCATGGGTCAAATTAAAAATAAAAATAAAATAAAGCACTAAAAATAATAAGAGTCCAAACTCAAAGTTCATTTAAATTTTTTAAATATTAAAACTTAGATACAAATTATATTTTTATAATATGTACTCCCTCCTTCCATCTTTACTTGTCCCTTATTGACTTGACACAGGAGTTAAGAAACAATCAATAATATGAGTAATTTTATTAAATCACCTTGTGAATATAATAAATACAATATTTTGTAAAATATTATAAATATTTATCTTGAATTTTGAACAATTTAAATATTTTGAATATAAAAAAATCTTAAAAATTCAATTAATTTGAGATGAAAGAAATATATGTTAGTGTATCTATTTTATCTCTTGGTCTTATGAGTATTATTTACAACACCAACACAGATTCTATATAACTAGAACCATTTATTATGACTTATTATTTGAATTTTTTTGTGCGAGTTTATTATTTTTTTTATTGATTATTTTAGTGTCATCACTCATATTACATTTTGTGTTATTTTCTTAAGAAACACCTTAAATAGTTGTATTTTGATAGGACTAAATAGATATTTGAAATACAAGTAATTATATGTTAGTATGAATACTTTATCTAAGAAGTCCTAAAAAACTTGAAAACTCAAAAAAAAATTGAATTTTATTAGTGGGGATTTGATTTATAGATTTAAAAATTCAACACAAATAATTTTATTTGATATTTTTAAAAAATTCACACCAACTCGGTTCATGTACACCTGTATTTGTATATGGCATAGCATGAGGTGGGGATGTAGGGGTGTGAGACGGTGGAGAATGAAGATGAGGGCTAAAGATGGTCGGGTGAAGATGAGGTATGTTGGAGAATAACAAAGATACAATCAACTGAAACGTCACTAGTAAACCTTGGAGGTTGGCACGCAATATTTCATTGACGGCATTAAAAATTATTTGTATTACGTTATGTAAATGATTATGTTTTATGTGGAGTAAAATTCTCTTGTATAATAAGAGCGAGTTGGGCAGCCAAACAGATAGCTCTCCATCGACGTACCTTCTTGATATGTTTGCTTCCTCTTATACATTATATGGGGTTCATAAAAATATTACGTGGATTTTTTTATTTAATCTTTTCAAAACAAATGCTTACTTCAACTTTGATTTTACAATATTGCCCTTAATAAATAATTTTTCCATTGCTTCAACTATAATTTCAAAATCACTTAATCATTAAATTTAAAATTTAATCAATAATACGAGGTCTAAAAAAATATTTTGTGAATTTTTTTATTTAATATTTTTAAAACAGTTGGTTACTTCAACGATGATTTTACAATATTGCCCCAAATAAATAATTTTCTCAGCTACTTTAACTATGATTTTGTTATATAATCCCGATCAATTATTCTAAGTTAAGTAAATACTGAAATTAGGATAAAATGAATTTCTCTTTAAATTGGACTAATAAAATTAAATAATTATTTTAATATCTTTCCATGATTATATTCGTGTCAAAACAGAAGTACTACAAATATACATATAAAAATTTGAAATTACTTAATCATTATATTTAAAATTTAATCAATATTAATAATATGTATTGGACATTAGTTTTACACTTAATGAGAAAATTTAATAGCATTTAATTGTATCATTATTATAAAGGAAAAAGTATACAAAATAGACCTAGTTTAAAATTATTTACCCTTAATAAACTCAATATGAGCTATTTATCCTTAATGGACCTATTAGCCAAACTATTTATCTTTCTACCCAGTTATCCTTTGTTATTTCGCGTATTGATGTCAGCATAAATATATGAAATATACCTTGACGGTGTGTGTGTGTGTGTGTGTATATATATATATATATATATTATAATGGCATCATATAGAATAAGCCTGGTCTTTTATGATACTCTGGCGGTATATTGATACCCAATTGGTATATAGGATTTTTTTAAAGAGACAACAACAATAACATTACCCCAATGCCTCAAAGACTAC
This sequence comes from Solanum sejunctum, assembly GCA_025642045.1. Classification (NCBI taxonomy): domain Eukaryota; kingdom Viridiplantae; phylum Streptophyta; class Magnoliopsida; order Solanales; family Solanaceae; genus Solanum; species Solanum sejunctum. The sequence continues at coordinate 17,067,435 of JAOTQJ010000102.1, forward strand.
CGCCTATTGCGGGATAAAGGGGGGTCGGGTATATTCATTATATACTCTGTCGGTATATTTATACCATATCCGTATCATATAAGATTGAGCTTAAATCATTAGTAATACACTGTTAGTATATGTATACCCTATTAATATATCATACAAGTAGGTGCTGACGTCAGCACGTGAATTTTCATATTTGGGGGGGAGGGCAAATCTTAATAATATGGAATTACAAAATGTAAATGAGTATATGAATATAATTTATTTTAAAAAGGTATAAGCTTAGTTTTCTCTTATTATAAATATATTTATGAATAATTATTGGGCCTTGCATTAAACGATATCTTCATAACCAATATTATTCACGACATATCTTTCACTTCATTGTTATTCCATGCATAAAAAGGTCCAATGAGCCCACGTGATGTTCAATCCAATAAAGCCCAATACTAGGCCCATTCCTAACTGGATTATGTTTTGCCAATATTGCTAATCCACTTGGGGAAGTATATAAATATTCATTTTTGAGGTCACCATTAATTAGTATCGGTTTCGTATTTATTTATTTGCAAATATATTTTGGAAAGAAAAAATTAGACAGTCACATCTAAAATTTGCTAACTTCAGATATTTACGTTTGAAAGTATGGATGTGTGAAGGCCAAACGTCTCCTGATGATGTTTAAATATGACTTATAAAGATAATTTTTTTTTACTAAGATATATATATAAATTAATTTATTTTTCAGCCATGTATATCGAAATCTTTTTATATATATGTTTGCACCTCGATCATATATGATTGGAATACACGTAAACATGAATTGAGAATTCAAATATGTGCGTCTGAACAAAAAGTAATTTATTTTTCAAATGTCAACAATTTAATGCACTGCCCAGCACACAAATATACTCTAAATAAGCTCAAGTTTAAAATATAAGTTTTATTAAATATAAAAAATTCATTTAACACCTTTTTATTGTTTTTCTCAAGTTTGCACTTTAATCATGCATACATATCTAAACTACATTAAAAAAGGGATTAAAAATTCAGACATGTGAGTTTGAATTTTATTTTTCCTGTGGTATAAAAAAGAATGGTGATGGTTTGAGCAGACACATTTATCTTTCATTTATCAAAAAAAAAAAATATTTTTCAATCCGAATATCGTTGAATGAAAAAAAAAGAAATTATTCTTAATAGATTAACGGCTTAATAAATAAAATTATAAAAATAATATGATAAGAATAATATGACAATAAAATAAAAAAATATAAAAATACAGGGCTATAATATAATATTATAAATTATAAAAAATAAAGAGTCCATGCAACGACAAAATAATATTTATCTCTCCACATAAAGTGTGACAACACACAATTACTAACTAACCTTTTATCTTAATCATCAATCTCAAAATCATTCTATCAAGAATTATGTTCTTGATAAGTTGAAAGTGTATTGTATCTTTTCTAATCACCCCCTAGTTCTTTTTAGTCCGACCTCTGTCTTTTCTTTTACTGCTAACCGCCCACACTTCTTTACTAGAAGCCACATTTTTATTAAATACTATTTCAAAGGCGAGCCACCATTTTAATTATTCTACTCTAATATTATGTGCTATGCCATTGTTAATCTACATATTTTTTTAATTATTAATTCAAAATACATGAAACTCTCTCTTGATTTGATAATGATCTTCACTTTCACCTTCAACTCATTGAATTTATAGTTCAAATATTTTTATGTTAGCTCGATTTAATTATATATCTTTTAACACTGTGGCTTATCTTCAAATCTTCATATTTCCATCTCATCATTAACTTTGTTGTGCATCTCGCCAATCAATTTCATTTTTTTAGTGTTTTTTTTAATCATTGTAATAGTAAAAAAATTGAATTGATTATATGTTCTTAATATCATAGAAGTTCAACTAGATTGTTACATTCCAAATAGAAAATTTGGATGCATTTGTGTATATTTGGAAAAAAAAGAAGCAAATTTATAATATTTCAAAATATAAAATTTTGTGATCAAACATATATGATTTCAGTCAATGTCTTTAAGTATTTATTAAAAGATTTAAACATTTATTTGGAGAAAACCTGTCGTCGACCATCTTAACTTCTTAAGATTACGTTAGGTACCAAAATTGTCCATCTAATTTGACACAAAAGTTAAATAAACGGGTGAAATATATGTCAATGCGATTATACTGCAGATCATTTTATATTAATATACAGATTAGTTGACGAAATTTATAATATAAAAATAAAAAGAAAAAGAAGGGAGCCAATTAAACTTTTAATAAAATCTAAGGATCTAATTTGCACGTGCACATGCCCGATGAGCTAGGCCTCAATAAATAATTCTGCCTGGGATTCAAGCCAGCATTCGTTTTATTATATTATCTCATTTGATTTTAAAAAATCAAACATATTTGAAGACTCTTAAATTTCTTTCTAAATTTTATCTTGACATTCTAACTCAATATTTTTTTATTTTAACCCATCAATTCTAATTTTCATGTTCTATTTAGACATTTCTATGCTAGGTATCAACAAAGTGAATGTGTGTACTTTAGACGTGCTATTAGTAGTATGAGCAAGCCGAGAGCGAATAGTCCGGATATGATTTCAATGAATTTTTGAAAGAGGGCTGACAAGATATTACTTCTAATTTGCGATGACTCAGTCATTT
>JAOTQJ010000102.1:17080109-17095208 GCA_025642045.1 Solanum sejunctum
TACTATATAGTCGTCTAACCTTCTACCTAATACGTGACCTCCATTCCTTTCTATTTAAGGTCATGTGCTCAATGATATGAAGTTGCACCACATCCTCCTCCAATACTTTTTCAGTCTACCTCTACTCCTCCGAGTAACCCCTACATCCAATCTCTTGCACCTCCTAACAAGAGCGTCAACACTTCTCCTCTGCGCATACCCAAACCATCGCAGTCTCGCTTCTCTCATTTTTGTCTACCACAGAGCCCACCCTAACTTCTTTCGAATGATCTCATTCATGATCTCATTCCTAATCTTATCTCCCCTAGTATGTTCAGACATCCATCTCAACATCCTCATCTCCGCAACTGGAATTTTCTGAACATGTGAGTTTTTTATTGACCAGCACTCCACCTCATATAGCAAAGACGGTCTAAACACCATTCTGTAAAACTTACCTTTGAGTTTAGGTCGTATCTTCTTTTCATACAATACTCCAGAAGCAAACCTCCATTTCGTCCATGCTGCCCCAATACAATGTGTAACATCATCGTCAATATCGTCACTATTGGATGATGAACCCAAGATATTTAAAGTTCTCTCTCTTGGGAATAGATTGAGTGGCAAGTCTCACTTCCATGTTTGTTTCATCGCTCGCAACATTGAATTTGCACTCCAAGTATTCTATTTTGGTCTTTCTCAGTTTGAACCCTTTGAATCTAACGTATGTCTCCCAACCTCCAACCTATCATTAAATTTATCCTGGGTCTCATCTGTTAGTACTATGTCATCCGCAAATAACATATGCCATGGAACCTCCTCTAAATAGACCGTGTCAGCTCATCCATTACTAAGATAAAAAGAAAAGGGCGCAACACAGATTTTTGATGAAGTCCCAGGAAAATACTCTGAGTCTCCTCCCACCGTTCTTACCCAAATTTTGGCTTCATCATACATGTCCTCTTATCACCCTAATATACACTATAAGAACACCTTTCGCCTCTAGACACCTCCCTAGGACATCCATCAGAACTGCCATATGCCTTCTCAAAATTACTGAATACCATATGAAGGTCCCTCTTTCTTTCCCTATATTTCTCCACTAGTCACCGAAAAAGATGAATTGCTTCAACAGTCGACCGCCCCGACATAAATCCGAACTAAATTTCAGATATAGATGCTCCTTTTCTCATCCTCATCTCCACCACACTCTCCCAGACCTCCATAATGTGGCTTAGCAACTTGATACCCCTCTGTAATTGTTACAGTTTTGAACATCACCTTTGTTCTTGTACAATGAAACCATTGTACTCCTCCATTCATCGGGCATCTTAGTAGTCTTTAGAATGCCCGATCAATAGAGGAGTACAATTAGGCTTTAATGTAACTAATTGTCTAAAAGAAACTTTACAACATCGGTGGATATTAGTTAAACCTCCATAAGTAATACCTATGTAGGAATTTATGTATTATTTTGGGGGATAGAATGTGGAACAAATATGTAAATATTAGTAATACAGAGATTAAATGACAACCTAACTCAAATAAACTTCCAACTTGTTTAAGTAGTACACATACAGATAAATCATATGGTTTTTTTTTTAAATGTCAACGCAAACATCCATCAAGGAATAATCCATGTACCACAACTCCTAGATTACCAATTCCTCGGTAACTTGTGTTTAAACCAAATAACTCCATAGTGCCTAACAGTATTATCAAAGGCGAAATGCACAAAAAAGCCTCAAGGTTGGGGCTTTAAGCGCAAAACACAAATAAAGCATGGGCTTTAGTGAAAAAAGGCGCAAAGGGAGAAAACAATACAAATATATATGTTCAATTCAAGACTACTAACTATAAACATGAATGACAAATATATGCCAAAGAAAATGAAAACAAATTATGATAAAGTGAAATATCAATTGTTTAGTGTTACTTTTTCAGAAGAGGCTCATTGGTAACGAAAGATTTGTCTTAGAACCTTGATGACAACACTGAAGCGCACATGAAGTGAGGCAAAGTGCTCAACACGTTTTGAGCCTCGCTTCAGGGCCTAAGCGCGCTTATGGCGTGCCTTTGACTAAACTGGTGCCTAAAAGAGGCACGGTGGGTTCTTCCTTTTGGGAGGGGGTTCTAGTTTTAATTCAGATCCTATCTTTTTTTACCCCAGATAAACTAGATTGCATTGTTTTGGTCTTTCTCTAGACCTCTACCGTAATACCTACTTATATAAATGAGAGAACAAGCCTTAGAAGGAAGCATTCTCAATCTAGGAAAAAAAAGAGGAAGGAACAAAGAGGGAGCAGGTTAAGAACCTGGAAATCTTGAGATTGTCTGGTTCCATCACCAAAGGACGCTTGCAAAGCTTCTGAAACAGATTGAATGTCTACTCCATCAGGTAGGAATCCCAGTGAAAGAAAGTCATTTGCTAAACCCAGAGAGTCTCGATTAACGAAGTGAACAAGCTGCAGTGCACATAACTTATCAACTATCAAAGTGTACAAACACTTGCCTGTTTTTGCTTACAGAACCAATTACATTAGAAATAGCACATCTCTTGTGTGAAAAATAAATAAATAATTGCAGAGCTCTTGAAGTGCACTCATCTATAGAAACACTGGGCAAGTAATAGGTCAATGAATACTTAGGCAGTCCATGCAGGCATCAACATATGCAATGCCTTAAAGAACTAAAGTTTCAAATTTTAGGAACTGTTTAAAATGCATGCCAACGCTTTGTAGCTTTGGTAATGCAGTCATCTTTATAACAGTTGGATGTGCAATAGGTCAATGAATACTTAATACCCCATCCACGCAGACATAAACTATGCAATGCCTTAAAGAACCAAAGCTTCAGATTAAAGGAACCGTTTGTAAGTGCATGCCAACACTGAAATTGAAGCTCTGACCTCTTCCTATAGCAATATTCCAGAAACTGAAGAGTGAAGTTCAAAGAGATGACAGAAGCAGAACAGATGAGGATATGCAGAAAAGATTATGTTTTAGCAATGCAATGCAACTGCCCAAAAGAAAATAAAAGAATCAAACCCTATCAGATTTGAATCATGAATAAGTGTAAAGCTAGAACACAAAGCTTTTGGTAACAAACCTCATATCTCCACAAAGAGAGAGTAGGAACAAATAGTTAATAGTCATTTTATATTAAATTTGTATTCAATAAAGTTTTCACATCATGAATAATGAAGTGAAAGGGTGCGTGAGGCATTCGAGACTTCTTTAGTACACTCAGAACATGCCAAACGTTCTTCATCTTAACTCGGTTTATTCATTTTTAATTAAATCATAATAAGAAATTGATGCTTTCACTTCCTTCCCGAATTATACTCAAAATCTCATGCAGCCTACATCATCTGACAAAAGAATTTGGACTTTGGAGAGTTGTTTCATATCATTTAGCTCTTAAAAGATTTATATGTATATTTCCTTTTTGTGCTTTTTTCTGGGAATCAAGCAGTCAGAGTTGTACAGCTTATGATTTGATTATAAGGTCTCTAGCTCATAATACACTAGCTTAGCACTTGGTGTGTACTACAGATTCAGACGCCAAACATCACCCATTGATACGACATCTCGCTAAAAGATTGTGGTGGAGCTCAGTTGTGATTGTCTAAAGAACCCTGCACTTTTGCCAAGAGGTTGGTTGACTTTCTGTAATTTTCAGGGGCTTAAAATGGGATTTGAGGCAGGCAATGGGCAGAGCTTACTTCTTTAGAAATGGACAAGTATCGTCGTGGTGGAGGCAAACAAGGGTTTAGAGGGTATCACTACTGGAAAGAGAACCAAGTTAAACTGGAGAAGAAAATGATGAAAAAGAACATCATAACAAAGAAGAGAGAAGATATAATAGAGTAAAGGCGCAATGGGGCATCAATGGATCAGAAAATAACTGTGAAAAACAGGTGAGTCGGCTGGAAAGAACGATAATAGGAGGAACCAAAAGAGGAGGTTTGGTCGCACAGGCAAATGTTGAGAGGATAAATAAAATTAAAATGCTGTAATGCCTCTAGACCTTTGATTCATATTTAGAGGTCCAACACATTTTCTATCCCAGCATTCTAGTATAGAAGCTATATGAGCATATGGGACCGGCATTGCTTCACTATTATACATTTCACCTAGCATTATACCATCTGAATATCGTGTGTGATCCCACCAGTTTCAGAGCACCAAGGACAACAGATCGATTTGATTAACTCCTTTCCTTCCTTTCTTTTCAGGAAAAAAAATCTCAATCAAAGAGGGATGCTCAGACAAAATAGGAATGGAAACAAGTTAAAAGAAATATCCAAAGGGGGGATGTTCAGACAGAATAGGAATGGAAACAAGTTAGAAGAAATTTCCAAGGACGCATGCTCAGCCCCCTCCAAGAAAATGAAGAAAACAAAAAGAGTTATTACAATCCCAGGTCCTCAGAAGAAAATCCCAAGAGATGATTTCATGAGGACTCAATTGTCTTCAATGTATTGCAAGAAACTGTTTTTTGAGAAAACATAATAGTTATTTTTTTATCAAAAATAAAGGAACTGCTTTTTGGAGAAAGATATAGTAGAAGAAAGAGAACTAAAATACGTAAACAGAGCTATTCATTCTCTAACAGCTCAAGCTTTCAAACATAGTGACAAGAAAAAACTACATGAGCAACTAAAGGTCTTGCAGCCCCACTTGAAACAAAGTAAATCATTCACTCTCAAACAATTTAAACTTGGACGAAATGATCTCACGACTTTATGAGAACATTCCACAGGAATTGATGGACCACAATACACAATGATACACGAGAAAACAGTATCTCAAAGTCATTCAGCAACACTAACGAGCATGCCTGTTCGTTACTGCAAACAATTGATGAAGCTAGCCAATAAATTTGAGCTGAAGGTGATGACTTAAAGCCAAACAGATAATGACCACATGAAATGCATCCAAACTATATCCCAATACTCCTATTTGCACAACAGCCAATGATGAACGACGAGAATTTATCACTAGAGCTAACCACTTTAATAAGTCCAACACGATAGTGACGTGGAATGTCTCCCATCATGCCAAAGTCAAAATAGGCAAGAGATCCATCCTCGGTAGCAACTAGGTTCCCAGGATGAGGATCAGCATGGAAAAAGCCCACCTCGAGCAGCTGCCTCAATGAGCAATATAACCCCTGATAAAACAAGTTATTTCACAAAGCTAATAATAGCACAGAGAGGAGCAGATTAACTCACCTAAGAAAGACAATTTCCATTTTTTTTTTTGCTTTTTGTTTAAGAAAGACAGCTACACCTGGTCAATAAGTCTCCTCCTATTTAGGTTTGCTTTCCTCAGGCGACTTTCATCTGTCAGCTTAATCCCATCTATCCATTCCATTGTAAGCACCTCCTTACGGGTAAAGTTCCAGTATATTTTAGGGACCTTGATACCAACAGTTTTCTGGCACCCGATATTATCCGTTACTGCACTCCCTGGGACAGTTTTCTCTTTGTCTGAAAGCAAAGGCTAAGTTACCATAAATTGAAATGAACAAGGTCAAGGAAATATTTACTGAGCATTCAAAAAAGTTTGCATGTATTAAATTCAACAACTTTAAGGTTCCCAAAATATAGAAATTAGTTCACTGTGCTCTACAACTAAGTGGCACATTGTTGGAAGGGAGAGGGAGCAGAAGACGAAAGGAACGCAAACAAAGATAAAAATGCGAGAGATGAGAGAGAGTACAAGAGTAAAATAGAGAGAGGACATTCACGAAGTCTTACTCATCAAGTAGAGTGTGTTCGAATAAAATGCAAACCCACCCCCAACCAAATTATACTGACAGAACCATGACCAAGCTAAATTCTTAAACTATTGAAACTGAAGTGATAAAGATTAAGAAAAAAGCATATAACAAAATAGACTCTAATCTAAATAATGATAAGGATACAGGTTAACCTCAAAGGGCTTAGAGTAGTTTAAATCTAAATATATAATAAATAAATACAAAGAATCTAGAACAAAAATTCCACAATAGTTCTTCTTCTTCTTCTTCTTCTTCTTCTTCTATGATATTTCCCAAATGCTTTAGAAGTCGCATCATTCATTATGGATAAAAGGGAACTTGACACCGACGAGAGAGACTGTCAACACGACTCCAAAAGATCAGGACCAAGCCAATCAAAACTCATCCTCATCACTCCATGACGCATAATCTGATTATTGATCTTTCCAATGAACAAGACACCAAATATGTGGAACGATCCACATATTTACATGATGTTACCCATGAGTCTGATTCAGATGATGTTGATTTTCATGAAAATAAGCTCCAAACAATGGAATGATCCATTAATCATGAAGCAATTAGAAGAGAAAAAAGCTGAAAAATGATGTAGGTTCGTGTTCAAAATGTCCAATTGAAAAAGCTTCTTAAAAGAAGGGGGGGGGGGGGGAGTTGAACCAGTTACTACTTACGTCCTTCTTTACCCAAAGGTTTTGATATCTAATGTATCTAGTGGTTTTTTAATTTATAAATTATGTATAATCTATACTTTTTAACACTATGATACATTACAATGCATAATGTATCATGTGCTGTGTTCCAATATTATTTTTGATACATAATCCTAAGTTTATGAATCATCTATGTATCATGTAATTACTTATGTACTTAATGGATAACTGATGCAAATTTGAATAATTGTTAGTACCAGATACATTCAACTGATATCATTCACATATCTAGGATTATTTTTAATACATAACCCTAAGTTTGTTATACATAATCTATATGCATCACATCAATGGTTTCATACTTATACATAACTACTGCAAATTTAAGTAATAGCTAGTACCAAATATATTCAACTAGTCTCACTCACAAGACTAAAGTTATTTTCGATACATAAACCTATATTTCTGATATATAAATTTCTATGATTCATGTGTATAGTTCTGTAGTTGATATATATCTGCAAATTAAGTACAAGTTAATACCATGTATATTTAACTAATATCATTCACAAACCTTGAATTATACTTGATACATAACCCAAAGTATTTGTTTCGAAAATAATAATGTATGTTGTGAATGGTTCTCTACTTGGTATATAGCTGCTGAAAACGGAATTTCAAATTAGTACCAGATACATTCAACTAGTGTCATTCACAAACCTTGGGTTATTCTCGATACATAACCCGACATATTTGTATAGAAGTTGAAAATCAAGATCTCAATCGGATTCAACAATATGAAAAAAGAAGGTACATTTCCATAATATCAAAATTTGTAGATGAAAAGCCACAAATTTTTTAAAAAAAATTGATAACCGGTGACAGAAAAGAAAAAAACTGGTGAAGAAAAAAAGTGTTACAATTTGGGACAGCTTGGGGGAAAAGAAAATTTGAAATTTGAATTGTTTGAAGTTCTTAAAATTTTGGGAGAATGATATCAATTTGTTTTGTGTGATTCGTGCAACTGAAATTTAACTTCAAATTTAATTTCCTTTTTAAGTTCAACAGAAAAGTTCTGTAATGCATCACAATTTATATATCTGGATGGCACAAATTTGAAGGGATTTTTGTAAATTGATAAAGGATAGGCGTAGGATGTAATCTGCTCCTTACACTATGGATTTATGTAAGTTATACTAAAAAGTATACTAATCACTATATAATTAGGAAAATTCATTAACAAACGTATTAGATTCCAATTTATTGAAAAATGATACAAGCATGCTTTTTATCCTCACCCATGACAAGATAGATGCCCTTCTTAGACCATTGGGGCAAACCATCAGCAATACATACTAATATTTCATGTAGAGCCTTGACAGGTGAAGGTGTTTAGTCTGAAATGCCCACAGAGATACCAGTAAATAATGTACCTCTAAGAAAGGAATTAGCAATCGAGTCTTATATGCCTAAAAAGTATAATAACAGTTAAAATCTCTTTGCATGTGCTTAGTGGTAACGCTAAATCCTACGCCTAGAAATAAAGTGTCGCACAGCCGTAGCAACAATGAACCCAACAACGGTTAGGATCAATCCCATGAGTGTGTGTGTGTTAAAAGTCAGCCTAAGAGAGTAACAAATTCCTTAAGTAATCCCCAGATAAATAAGTGATTGAGCAATTACTAAATACAATTACTAAAAAACTTGACTATTAGTAGGTTAGGACTTTCAACAAACACTTAGAACGCAAGGAAAATCGAGTTGTTCTCTATAATGAGCAAGACCGAGGCCGTAATCTCAATATGGCATAACTAGTTCAGGGTGTACTTAGCTTGCTTGAATACTTAGGATAACTGACTATGATCCAATTGTTTATTGCCCACTAGAATTTTCTAATGTTAGCAGGCTTATCCTAAGTGTCCTATTTGACTTATACAACTTAAAACTAATTTGTGGAGTTCTGGCCACACTTTTTGTTTTGAATAGTCAGCACAAACGTAGAGTGATTGATTAGCGATTTGTCTCTTTAGATATTGAGAACAGTAGAACCATAGCCCTTTAAGCTTTTGATGGCTATAAAATAAGATCATTAGAATATCCAGTTGGATGTTCAACATTATCCTGTCACAACCCAGCTACATTTCATAACGTTCAATGTACATTTGTAACGACTTGTTCCAAAAAATGAAAGGGAAAAAAGATATTCCACGATATCACCAAAACTACTAAAGCAATGTCTGGAAGACACTTACTACTGCATGCATAAAGCGATGCGAATCTTTCGGCATTTTGTGCTTCCAGAATGTAGTCAATTTCTTCAAACATGTGTCTCACCTATCCATTCAAGCAAAACCTACAGGATTAGCAAGTATACAATAGACAACTATTTAAGTAAAGTGCAACACTTCTCTCGTATTTACAGAGATTGGGGAAATAAGAGAATAGTGAACCAATTGGGAAATGAAAAATAAAGGATGAGCAAAAAGCAATTACTTAAATATAACTTTGCCAGCTTTCTTTGTGTAATCTTTAAACAAAAGAATAGGTTAAGAACTAGTGGCCAACTGATAGTATCATCATTAGAGTAAGTTTATGATCTTTTCATCTGCCTTGATAGCTATTGGTTGAGTTGTTCAGTTTCTGATTAAGGATTTGATTTTGTTAACTGTTGTAGCTGTACCAAGTGCACCTTGTAAATTTGACTAATACATGTTAAGCTGAATTAGAATTCACCACACAATCATTCCAAAGAATAAGCAACAGATTAGTAATATACTCTTTGGGACAAAGACAATCTTGATGTATAACCCATCACAACCACTGACGCATTGACTGCCAGATATCATCTTCCAAAGTACAGAAACATAAGATGGAAATTTGGAATCTCACCATCTCATTGACAGCTACCAACAGATCCTTGCGAGCTTTTGCGAATCTTTTTAGTTGGCCACCAATCATGTGAAACAACATCGCGTCCAGTGTCAGTAAATGTGACATATGAGGCCTCTGGACCTTAACAGCCACAAGCTCTCCAGAATGCAAATGAGCTGCAAAACTTGAAGCCAAGAAGAAACATTAAAAGCTTGAGCACCTCTTAAGCACGGCACTCACTCTTCCAAAACCCATTACATTCCCCTGTAGATTTATCTTCAAAACAAATTGAGCTACAATAGACTCCCAAGAGCCAGAAGTATTATAGGAATGGTCATGAAACCGTAAGATGTCTCACCAAAATGAATTAGTTGGTACTAGAAATGTTAGAAAAAGTGAATAATATCTTGGATCAACAGAATGAACAGTTTTTGTCTCAATAACCGCTCTCAGGGCAGGTTACACAAGAGTTTGGATATAGAAGGTTCCTTCCAGAAGCTAAGGTTTAAAGTTAGGAGAAAGGAAGACGGAGAGAAGTAATGAAGCACCATAGAACTAGTAGTTAGAGAATAATTCAAAGAGAGATTCAAAGAATCACAGAAAAATTTCAAGCTCTAACCTTTATATACTTGCCCAAGAGATGCTGCAGCAATTGGCTCCTTGCTAATGTCAGCAAAAACTTGTGAAATGCGAACACCCAACTGGGACTCAATAGATCTTCTAGCAACATGAGTTGGAAATGGGGGGATTTGATCCTGGCAAGATGTGAATGTCAAATTAAAGAATAATACATTTTGTTGAGAAATCTAGTCCAGCTTTCAAGAATACAACACTTCTTTACTCCCATTTTGAGTAAGCAGTAGGGCCGGATTTTTTAGGTTCTTACAGGGTACTTGTGGAAAAGAATGCCAGAAGATGGAGCTACAATTCAGCCATTTTAAGAATTTGAACTTTCTTTTGAATGGAAGTTTGAGGTCCAGGATATCTTTTTGAAATAAAATAGTTTAAAAGATGAGACATGCTTGGGACAAAAAAACAAAAAAGTATAATGGTAAGTTGGGAGATGACCCTAACAGTACCATTAAAGCACTAAGTTTACCTGTAACTTTGCAAGTTCTTGACAATACACTTTTGGTAATATGTCTGGCCTTGTGCTTAAAGCTTGTCCCAGCTGTTATTCAAACAATTGCAGAATTAACCATAAGACCTTTTTCCCTGCTGGAGACAAGTTACAAGCTCCTGTTGGAACCCAAGGCTGATGCAACATGTAATCAATCTGAAATTACAAGGGCTCTTTGGCCAATGTAACCAAATAAAATTGATCTCACACAGGACTACTCTGTTTAAAAGCTTATCATAGAGAATCAGATATGTAGCCAATAAACAAGAAGAATATCACATCAGCAGAATATTTCCTCCAAATGGTGTTCTATCAACCCTAATCTCCTTATCAGTAGGTAAAGAAGCGGCATCACTGATCAAATACATTCTCTTGCCATTCCGTAGGTGCACCAACGAAGACTTCAAACCCCACCCACCCACCCACCCCCAAAAAATTAATTTGTTTTGAATACTTCAAGAAAGCAGATGAAGAAAGTATTTTTTTAATCCTGTCCCAAGCAAAAACAATAGTGCCATTTTTTGAGTGAGATACATCACAAAGCTTCAAATGATCTAATCAATTAATCAAACTACTCCATCTCATTAGGTTCCGAATACGATATCACTTAGCCATAAAAAGGCAAATCAAAGGAATGCCGACTCATCCTCTTATTCTCCATCTTGAATTACAGGAATAAGACTATTCCATCACATTACAATCCTCTTTTTTTGCTTCATATCACATGACAAGCTCTTTTCTAGAGTTAATTGAATTAAATGGCTCCTTCAAAGGATATCATCCATCAGTAAACCAATTTAAAGAATGGAATGTTCTAATAGATCAGTTTAGGTGGTAGAATTGATAAGATTATTTTCAAGACAAAGCAGTCTCAAAAAAAATCTTATCAATATTTTAGAGGGCAAAGCATTACTATTTTTGGGAACTCCACGGTTTGTGCAGTTTATCTTTATTTATAAAGTTGTTATCATTCTCACAAAAAAAAAAAGCATTAGCAAGATGTTAGCAATGCTTCAATAGTGAAATTTTCTACCAGCAACACAAGGGATACCATTTGACATACAGAGAAAGTTCAAAGCAGGGAATAGACTCTTCCTAAACACATTTGACTATAAGTCGTAATTCTCAGAGATCAACTCAAGATCCCTACTTTTATTGTAAGACTCTGACTACCCAGATAACCCCATTTGATCAACAAAGCAGGGGGGCCAATTTTGTGTGCATAGTCTAATTCAATAGAAAAATACTGAAGTCCGGGCTACACATATTAGAGTAGAATAATTCTACAACAATTTAAATCGCAAATTGAGAATGGAACGGAGTGGTGAGCCTGGCCTCGCGGCATGTCAGACTTCACCCAAGAACCTCAACTAGATAAATTGCTTTCTTCAATTCATGTTCCTTCCATGTGATGAGAATGAGGCATGTCATCATGTACATGCTCCTATAGCATTAGTTGTAAGCATATTGAAGCAGTGTACTCACCCCCTCGTAGAAGCAGCACTAAGGACAGAAAGTGATAATAGACTATACCACAGCAGACAGATATGAACACTTAGACAAACAATGATGTTTGTGTACCAACATGAGAGGATAAGATAAGCATAACAGATGGTGTAACTTGCCTTTATGTAGAAAGGGCCCAAGTGGATAAGAGTTTCACGGAACTGCAAATATAAGAAGTAAACTCATTGTTAAGGCCTGTGTAATAGTATCTGAAAACCAATCTAGTGAATTTTTTGAAAATACTAGTTGGGTGAAATATGATTGAGGTAAAGCAACCTCCGAATAAAACAAAAATTAACTATCAAACCAAGACCACCTTCCTCATCCAGCACAAAATGCAAGGCAATTGAAGCCATACTTTTTAACAGCCAAACTCTTTAAGGAGCGGCAATTGTACGATTCACAGACATATAGGTGTCAGCTAGCTGTTGACAACAGCAGGAAAGTATATCTTAATACTCAATTCAATAACTGGTGATTGTTTTACAAAAAATGCATTGAAAAGTCTCCACTCAAATCACTACAATAAGAAATACCTAAATGAAGGTATTCCCAGTAAATTTAAAACATAATAGTATCAAAGAACTATATTCAAATACAGTGTCGCCCATTTTTGCCTTCTCTGTTTCGTTATTTTTTTCAGTCACATCAATAAGGAAAGGATGTTTCAAGGCACACTACCTGCTACTTGGGATAAATAAAATGGTAGGGTTAAAGCATGTGAAGTTAGTTTCAGTACTCTAATAAAAAGAAGAATTAGATGTTTTCCTTTCCTCAGCTTTTCCATATTATCATGGCAAGATTGCTAGAAAATACTGAAGAAATAACGGTAAGTCATTTCACAGCTTTCATGCTCTGAAGCTGCAAAATCTACTTTCTGATCCATTCTTGCAATTCTGTCAAAATGCGTAGAGAACACCTACAGTAAAAAAATCTAATCCATTGTATGCAATAAGACCAAATAGACAGAACAGAGTCATCTGTCGATATGTCTATACTACACCTACAGTAAGAAATAAAACTTTTCAGATAGAATTCCATAGGAGAACTGAATATACCTTAACAGCACGTCTTCTTAAATCATGGACAAATAAGCGCCAAATGGTTAGCTTCAACACATAGAATGAAATAATGGCTGCTCTGTACAAAGCCATGAATGGGCCAAAACGATATAATGATGAAAGGTTTTTTGACTTATAAGTAAGTGCATGACCAAATTCGCTTTCTAGTGATTCCTTCCTCAACCTAGCATACTCAGCAGTTGGCCTTTCTCCATGCACACTGGAAAAACCGGTAGAAAAGCTGCACCAAAAGTGCACTAACTCATGAATTTGGAGGTGGCAAAGGGAACTCCTTGGGAAGGAAATATTTCACCACCAAATGCATGCACAAATGTTAGACTACAAGATAAACATGAGGGTGGTGAAGCCAATAAATTGATCGGTAATGCAAAAGAAAAGTACAAGGACGTTTCAGAAACAGCATTGGACTGGTTCAGTAACCAGCCACATATCAAGAGAGAGAGGAGAAAAATATTCATTCACTTACAATTTTGGGGTTGACAAACATGATCCCACAAAGTTGCCATGCTTTCCAGCTAGAATAACCTCAGGAGAACTACTTGATGAGTACTCACACAAAGCAGTCTCAACTGAGCAGCTAAAACACACAGCTGCAAAGAAGCCGGGTGGAAAAGTAACCACTTAATTTTTGTTATTAGTTAAAGAAGTTGAGTGATGCCATATAAGATCAGAAACTGATTCAAAAGCTATAACTTCATCAGTAATAAGCAGAGGGTAATGATAGATACAGTGAGAAAATATGAGGAACGCTCAAAAAGGTGACACCTGGTCTAAAAGCTACAACAGTTGATATTTCTTAAGCAAGAGCTGGTTCTGGGTGAGGAGATAGAAATCCAAATAAAGTGGGTGAGTTCAAAAGGGTCCAATGTAAAATATGTTGAAAGTATTAAACTAAAGGGATAATACATAAACATTCATTTAAACTTGACCTCAACTCGTAAGTAAGCACTCCGGGTGTACATCTAGGCACTTCAACTTGGTCTCAAGTAACAACCAAACACCCTAACTCGTCGACACTGTCTCCTTGACACAAATTTTGGAGGTGTCCAGACGATAATTATGTAAGTTGGAGTATTTACCTGACACAATGAAGACACGTCGAAGTGTCTCACGTGCACTCTCAAAGTTTGAGTTCTTACATGCTACTTTAGGCCAAGATTGAGTTTTTATGTATGTACATTATGCCAAAATTTAAACTACGACGCCTAAATTCCACATGGGATTTTCACTCTCTTTCTCCACAGCAGCCAAGCGTAGCCAAAAAGTACATAATTGATCAGGTACTGGCAGCCCGTACTTTTAACCTTAATTATGGAAGAACTAACTAACACCATTATAACTAATATGGTGTATGCTATTTGCTAACAATATTGTATCATTTGATGAAACCAGTGAGAGTATCAAACCTAAAGCTTAAATTGTGGAGAAGAACTGTAGAAAGTAAAGGTTTTTTTTGTCAGAGTGAAGTTTAGGCGAGATTCCAGTGCCTAAATTCAAACAATTCGGATATTTAGGCTCATTGATCTAAGAGAATGGTATGATTAGCATTACACAATGGGAAAACAGTAACACTCTTCCCTACGAAATAAAATTACCCAGCTAGTATTAATAAAAAGGGCAAATTACTTGGGGACAGCACTGCAGGACGCCGTCGTTTAAGGCATGAAATGATACTCCTCATCGGCAATTTTGAGTGTTCTTATAACCTTTGCCAGCGATGTATGTCCGGTGCACATAAGGTGTTTGATAATATGCCTCTGAATTCAGGCGTAACTATGGCAGCGGTGCTTCATTTTGCTGCTCAGAGAGGGGATCTAAGAATGTGCCACGTGCCCATACGTGGCGAAAAGGTAAACTTGCAATTGCGTTGCGGAAAAACAATATTGCAGTCTCTAAACTGCTCAATATAGGAGAATTTTTTTGTCCTGGATTATACAGGAGCTAAATAACATTTTATTTGAAATTATGAAAATAGAATAGGAAAACAGACTATAAGATATTTTTTTTCAAATTTTAATTCATCATTTATAATTTTCTTTTAAATTAATTTAATATTTGCACCTATTTATCGTGTCAATCTAAAATTTATATATAAATAATTTTT
>JAOTQJ010000102.1:17095308-17110979 GCA_025642045.1 Solanum sejunctum
CCCTACTCTTCTTCTTATAATCCATGTTTTGACAACATTTTCCTTCTGCAACACCATATACAAATAAAATTTTAAATTCTTTTATCGCGCACAATTTCTCTTTTGCTTATGAAATTATAGTTTGTTTTTTGCAGTGTATGTTCTCTCAAATGCCAATGTTAACGGACAACTAGATTTAGTCTCCAACCCCACAACAAAAGAAAACGAAACACTTATAATGTGCCCATAGAATGTTCGACGAAGTGCTCCATAGAGAAATCTTGAGCACCTTTAGGAATTGCTGGTGACTGATCTTGCGAGAGTGTTTCTTCATAAACTAAGAATTCCTTGAATATATTCGGAGGACATAAAATCTTGATCTTTTCCCTGCTAGAATTCAAGGTGATTGATGAATTTCTTTTGGTTTTCAATTTTACAATAAATTATTCTTCTTTTCGTATGATGAATAGATGATCAATAGACTATAATAATTTCCACATTAACTTATTGGTTGGTAATACTACTCCTTATTTGAAGAAGTATATATGATCTTACAAGGTAGTTTTCAAAGTTCTTTATCATTTATAGTTGTGCCATTTGATTTTGATGGGAAGATGGGATGCTTGGTTAGGAACACGTAAAGGTTCATGAAGTGAATTGTTTAATTTGCCGTATAGAGGCACTAATGAAATAGTGATTTCAAGTTTCTCTTTTTGCTTCTCAAATTTTAGTGGGATAACAGTGCATGTTTATACGCAAAATCTATCAGTTTGGGATTATATTTACTTGATAAATATCACGCTTCTTTCTTTCCTTTTCATACGTGTAATTTTTGTATTTACTCTCCAATAAATATTCTTACACTAACTTCCTGCTTACATCTTACTTATTTTATGATTTATTTCTCCTTCACAGGTTTCTTCTCTTTTTTGGATATTGAAATAATGTTATGGTTGATGGAGAGGAGACTCACAAAAAATATAAAAAATTTCCAATGCAACTTTTACTTTCTCTGCTGCACTAATCTAAAATTTCATTTTCTTTGTTCAATTTGCCTTTTCTTTTCCTAATCAATGTATTTGTTTCTCTTTTCCTAATCAATGTATTTGTTTCTGGAGTTTTCTCTTTAAGTCTTGATGGAAGTGATCGATACTTTTCAGCTGTTGAAAATTCGGGGATGAGACGTGATGGGCTAAAAGTGGCAATAGAGGCATGAAACCAATGCATGGAGAATAAGCCCTCTAAATGGGAAGCTCAAGAGCTGTTGATTGCTTTGATGTTCAAGATAAAGTCTCTTCGCAGCAATAGAGTAAGTTGAACTATTTTTTTTTCCTTTTCTATTTTCTAGATTTCGTTATGTTTGAAATGGTTATTGTTTTTTATATGGAAAAATTATTTTGTCTGTGGTGCAAATCCAAACATACTGCACCTAGAGTGACTGAGGAAGACAATAAACTAGGCGTAGAAAAATCTTTTTCAGAACTAACAAATACAATCATGTTCAATGTAATAATACTTGGGATCAAAATATCAAATTAATGACAAGCCAAATCCATGACAATTCTGGATGATCATGCTTAAGAGTGGTAACATGAATATTTATGCTGCTAAATGCCCGAAAAAATGATGGCAAAGTAAGTCCATTCGGACCTCCTAGCCATTTTCTATGTTTTGGCAAAGGATGTATGAATCAACTACTAAATTTACTACAATTTATAACTTTACTGGAAACTACCTTTATAAGGGAGTTTTTACGGAACATGGGATTTGAAAGCTGGTTCGAGGCCAGAAGGCATAAACATGAACACCTCTTTTTACTCTGTAACATGGCAGTTGGTTCGAGGCCAAAAGGCGCAAACATGAACACCTCTTTCTACTCTGTAACATGACAGAAAGAACTAAGTAAAGGAGGTTGGATTTCTCACAATGTTTCAAGGACCTCAACAAAATATCCTTGGTTGATGCTTTACTTATGATCAGATGCCACTTCTGATTTTTCTGGTGATATCATTATCAAACTAGGGGCATGTCAAAAATTAGAATATATAAATTTAATTAGATTATTTTATATGGATTAATTACCTAGTTTATTATAAAAATATTTTTTTAATAATCATGATGTTCAAGTTAACTTGTGAGCACATTTAATTATTTTTACTAAATATTTATTATTTTTCACCAACAATAAATATTATGCAATTTTATTCATCAAAATTAAAATACTGTGAAAAAATTATCTAATATTTTTTCTTCCATAAATTAGAGTTAAGATCTATCAATTATATTATTGACCATTGAGCCACTAGATGCATATCTAATCTTATTCCTTAAAAATTTGGTATTCAAATGAATTGAAGCTAGAGATAAAAATTGATAATGCATGATATAAGCTTTTATTTATTTGTTATTTTTCTTTCTTACCGCATAAGTCATTTTTTCAATAATTAAATCAATAAATAATTGATGACCTGAGCCAAAAGAATAAAGAGTAGATTAATAGAAATAATAAAGTCATCTAAGAGTTTTTTCTTATAACTTATCACCTATACCATATAATTAAAACAATTTTACTTATATTATAAAAATAGACAAAGAAAATAAATCTTTTGTTAAGATTTAGAGTTATATTATGTCGTTAATTAATTAAAAAATAAAAAAACATAATAAATTCGAGGTATACATAGTTCATTGATATTATACTTTTTTAATTTAAAAAATTCACAATGGTGCTATAATAAAATTCACCTTTGTGAATTAAAATATAATAAAAATAAAATGGAGCTATAGAAGCTTTATTAGATTTGCATTCTCCAACATAGTAGAGGCACACTTTTGAGAATCATAAGTTATTTAAGCCACAACTAAATTAAATTGACATAAATAAGTTATAATTTTAAAATATAATTAAAATAAATTTAGTATGAAAAAATTGTATGTTTTATACATTTTCCAAACGACAGACGTTAATTAGGATAACATCAAATTTTGTTATAAAATAGAAAAAAATTACACTTTATAAAATGTAAAAAAGATTTACATACACTTTATAAAATTTAATTTTTGCAATATTTATCATACAATTATATTAATTTGACGCATTATATAAAATGAATAAAATTATTATGTTATTTATTTTTATTTTATTTTATTCCCTACCTCTATTTAAAGATGCTCAAACATGGCATCTTCAATATCTAAAATCCTCTATTTTTTTTATTATTTAAATCACAAAAAATGTCTTTTGAATAAAAAGTTAGAGTTTCAATTTATTAGGATGGTGAAATTATATAAACAGAGACACTATTCTTTATAGTTTTCCTTCCGAACACAATGCTCAGTATTCACTTAATAGATATCAAAAATTCCTTTCATCAATTTATAGAAGAATGAGTGTGAATAATATCAATTATAATTTGATTTTAATTGAAAATAATAAGACTTCATTTTGATCACAACGACAAACAAATTTTCGGGAATGAATTATTTATAATGACAAATTGTTGACTGGCTTTTTGAAAACTCTAACTCATTACGTTGATCAAATCAAGCTAATTGTGCTTGATATCTATGTTAAGAAGAAGCTTATACTAGTCAACGACATTTTTTCATTTTTTCTTTATTTATTGATGTTCATCCTCAATTGAAAAATTGTAATAATCATGATTGATTCTGCGTAACTCAATTTAATGATTTTACTAATATGTCTGGCTATCAAAATATTCTTACTGATTGATATGATTTTTTAATTTGAATGAAACTATCAATGAAAGTGATTAGTAATGCTGAATAATTTTGATTATTATTTGTTAATATATATATAAATTTTATCTACTTAAGGTCAGCCATTTAGAAAATTCTATAAAATATATTTTTTTTTAACCACTAAATCTATATTGTATTTTAAAATCATGCTTATTCATATCAAATTTAGTTGACTTAAATAGGTTTTGGGTTCTACTTGAACAAATTAGAGCTCTGAGCAGATGAGAAGCAAAGTAAAGCATTTGGGAAACATTGGGAGAATCAGTCAGTTCGAAAATGGCGAATCAGATTCGTCTTGAAGCAGTACCTCTTCTAGTAGTCATACTTATTGGTGCCCATGTCCTCGCTTTGGTACTTTCTTATTCTTTTTTCAATTTATATTTCTATTTCTGTACCAATTATGAACATAGGAGAGGGTATAATGTTTGATTCATATGATGAAATTGGTGTAGGTATACTGGATTTATCGGCTAGCAAATCAGAAGCAACCCGTGAGGCTTAAAAAGCACTAGCATTCAATCCTGTTGAAATTTATGTTTGGGGACATTTGAATTGGTTGATAATTTCAGTTGAATGGAGCAATTGGGGTCTGTATATTTTCTATTTTGTAATTCAATTGTACTGGAGTGGCCACCCCAGTACAGTTTTATACAATTTTGATAAAATTTTGCTTTTGGTTAGTGCTGGACAACTTTAGTTATTCCTTATAATTTCTTGAGAGTTTGGGTTCTTGGAAATTTTTGTTGATTGTTGAAGGTATTTCACTGAAAATCCGGCAGCAAGAAAGTACTCTAAAGGTATATTTATATACATAGGTATCAGATTAGCCCTATTGCAGTTGAAAAGAGTCCAAAATTCTGTGTCGTTTGCAATAGCCATGTTTACACACACGCGAAAAAAAAAAAGAGTAGAAGTAGAAGATGCATTTGCAATGCCTGGCGCAGGCTGACACTCAATGCTCAAGCACCCGTTCATTTTGGGGCCAAAAGCTGTTATTTATATTAAGGAACTGGTTATGCTTACAAATATACTGTCTTGGTGCCCAATCTCAGTAGCAATTCCAGATTAAAACTAGTTGAGCGCCCATAAATTAAAATATTTTGGGTTCGTCACGCACTATTGCAGATTTGGTTCCCCCCTGTTTTGGAGGTTTTCATGTGTTTCATGCTGCTTCAGAAACCAATTGACTGAAGCATTCCACCTTTAAATGTGCTTTGTTCCCCATATACACTTCATGGCCAAAAGGATATGCTGGCAGGTAAGTCAGTTTGATGTTAATAACGTGCTCTGACTGTGAATTTTCCTTTCGTGTCATGGTTTGGAAGATGAAGGTGTTCTGTTATGAGCTTCCTATTCTCTCTTGTGCTTGAGAATGAAACTTGTGGGGTTCTGTTCAGTTCTTTTTTATATTTCTTATTTTAATTTAGACAGTTTAAAATTGTTTTCCGGATTTTAACGTCGAATCTGTGTTCTTGAAAGTATAACTGGGTAATATCTGCATGAAATGCCAGATTATGACCTGTTCCCGTTGAACTTCTTCCTCTTCCTATTAAGTAGAGGCAAAATACATTGTACATGAAAGGCTAAATATACCTAGATAGCCCCTTAAAATTACCACGTTTTATAAGATAGCCTTATAAAGTAATAGAGTAATCAAGTTAGACACTTCTACTCGACAAAAATGTGTCTTCTAACACACAGATCATCAAAACCAAGTATTAAAATCATATGCTGATGATGTATCAAATGTTAATTGAAATAAAAATATGTGTCAGCATGAGGTGTTCATCTGATCCATTTTTGTCAGGTAAAAGTGTCTAAGTGGTCACTCTATAAGTTTATAAGGCAATCTTACAAAAATGCCAAGTTTGACGGGCTATCTAAGTATTTAGTGTCTGGTGTTTGGCTTTATTCATCTGATTCTTGAAAATTCATTTCCAATATGGCATCGTTTAGGGAGATTTTGTGTCTGTTGGTTCAGATTTCTTTCATTTCTGGTTATCTTTTATGTAAGCTGGTCAAAAGTACTGTCTAATGGCATTGGTTTGCATGTGTTTCTTACAGCACCTAAGGCGATCAACTTCTTCTTCTGTTATTCAAATTAGATTATTAAGGCAAGCAATGTGTCTGTTTACTTGTAGTAAAAGGCCTATTATATTCCAAAGAAATTGACTTGACACCATTGACATGCTAAGAATAGATAGAATGTAGAATTTGACGTTTGGTTGTGATTGTAGTAATAAATTAGATTTAAAAAATGGTTAACGGGACAAAGGAGATGTTTTGCTTTATTAAGATTAGGTTTCTTCCAGAATAAAGAAAAAAAGAGTTGGAAGTCTTCAAGGCGTGCAACAATTGTTCTACTAACCCGAATCAGCATGAGCAGAGTGAATTATACAGTGTGTAGCTTTGAGGAAGTTCCCCGTTCGCTCAAATTAAAATACCCAACTATTTGGAAGCGATAAGCTAGCTGCCTCCGCTTGGGGGCAGGGGGTGGGTTGGGGGTCGGAGAGGGAGGTAGGACTCCTATACGTTTGTAGTACTCGCACACTTATAGGGCTCTGAAGTCTGAACTAGTAATAGGAATCGATTTCTATGTTAATTGATTTGGTTTATTGAATCCAAGGCTCTTGCCAAGTCATGGCTCCCTCGCTCTCAGGTGAAGCTCGATTGGAAAATGTTGAGGTACTTGTATCCTGTGTATCCTAGGTTACATATTTGAGCGCTGCATCAAGTGAAATAACTATGGTATTTAAGTGGAGAAGAGTATAGGGGTGGGCCCATCACCCACA
Source organism: Solanum sejunctum (assembly GCA_025642045.1). NCBI lineage: Eukaryota > Viridiplantae > Streptophyta > Magnoliopsida > Solanales > Solanaceae > Solanum > Solanum sejunctum. The sequence goes on from JAOTQJ010000102.1 coordinate 17,101,842, forward strand.
TTTCAAAGCCTGTGGTTGGCCCAAACCGGTCCAGACGGATTTCTCGTTCACAAAGAAAAGTTCATGGCTCTGTGCAACCATATGAATTATGTTCCTACTTCTAATAGGACCCGAATCATGTGAAGAAGAACAAGAAATAAAGTTAAAGAATATTTAGAAGAGAGACCATCTTCTATGAGTAACTAGCAATGAGAGAGAAATATTTAGGATCGTAGTAGTTATAGATGAGAAGTTCCGGTTGAATGGCATATTATGCTTATGACTGTCTCATTTCACTTTATTTCTGTGCATTTATGAAAATCGTGCTGAATACTGGATGAGTTGTGTGGTGGGAAATATAAGATTTGCACAACTTGCCAACTATTTGCTGACATTTGTATATGTAAAAGGATGCTCCAAAGAAATTTTAGTCTCTCTTATGTACGCATAACTGGCCAGTACACCACAATTATTAAAATTAGTGGAAGAAGAAGAAGATGAAGATGACTAACCTTGATTACTGTTACTTGTAGGTAGCCGATTGATTTGCTGATTAGCTTGTGGCACAGTAGTAGCTTGTCCAGGTGAAGGAACACACAATGCTGTTAGTATGTCTGCACTAATTAATCCTGTACGTTGAAGTTGTGCAATTATATTTGCAGTAACATCTTGCTGAATTGTTCTCCTTTGTTCCTCCATTTTTTTTATCTTTTCTTGCATTTGCCGCACTGCATCATTTGTGGTATCTAAAACATGATCAGAATTGTCTGCTTTTCTTTTCAAAGAAGTTTTTGTAACCCCTCGTCTATATAACCTCACACGTCCTGATTGTTCAGGACCCATGACAGAAGAAAATGCATCAACACACTCACTACCATCAACACTTTGTTGTTTTTCAATTTCCTCCATTGCAGCCTAACAAAGAAAATTCAATTAACAGATTCTAGTAAATATAAACTACGAACAAATAAATGATCAAAAAAGAGATTACGAGTATATAATGTGCGTACAATTTTACTAATGGTGTCTCCATTCGAGTCTTTGTACGAACGTCCGGGATGCCTTATTCTTGTGACAATAAATAGCCCCTTAAGTGATGCAGTACTTCCCTTTTTTTCTCCTTGTCACATAAAGAATAGTATCAAAAAGCTATTTAAAATAACAAGTTAAGATTTGATAAGGAAGCAAAAAAATATGAAATTATTACGGACTAAAGCAAAGCTTATTTTGCCGAAGTGTGTGGATTCTTCCACTTTTTCCGATTCTTAGTATTGATTTCAGATATTTTCTGCAGATAAAACATAAGAGAGTAAACAAGAAAGGAAAATAAATAAGGTGACAGTGGCATCGATATAACAGTAGAAAGAGAGAGTAAAGTTCAATAGCTATATCGCAATAGAAAAGAGAAACTGAAATTCTAAAATTAAATTTGCCGGAGTCCCAATATTTGAAGAGTTCCTTCAATTGACATTCTCGAACATAAGGAGGCCTTTTTGACATTAGAACTTCACCACTAGCATGTGGTTTGTAACATAATATCTTCAAATTATATTTATGCCTTCTCCAAGCAGATCCAATTACATCTAAAGCCTATTCTTTTGTAGCATCAGAGATATCATATTTCTCCTACAAATTAATTACATTAGGTTAGTAAAATATTCAAATATTTTTAATAAGTAATTGACATTAGTAACTTCAAACCTGAGTATATGCCCATAAATCATCTTTTGTATCCATATATCTCCAATTTAATATGTCGAGAGGGGAAAGAGTTGCATTCCCCGCCAATGTGCCAAGGAAGCTACTTAACTCTACAACAACATCATTAGTCGAACCAACAGGTTGATTATTGTTGTTCAGTAGTGTCAACGTCTCACATGTACAGCGTTCACTTGTGTTGTACCTCTCGTATTGTTTTTGAATGGAAGGGTCTGAAGCTATTAGAAAATACCATTAATTAAAAGTCATAAGTTTCTAACCTGTCTTCAGATTGTTCATTTGTCTGAAGAGTACTTGTAGAATCCACTTGCACCTGCTCCTCTACAGGTTGCTCTTGTACACTTTTTTCATTTGCTCCAGCCTGTGGTGCACCTCGTTGTTGTTTTGCAATTGGAAGTTCTTTCTCAATTAACTTCAGCAGATTCTTTTTCTCTGACCGCACAGCTTGTAGAGTTTCTTGTGTTGTTAAAAATGATCATCTTTGTTGTACCAATGACTGATAATATTCCAGGCTTAGCATATGCCCTTTTCTTAGTACTTTTGGTTCTTTTTGAAGGCCCTTGTTGACTCATGACTATCAAAATCTGTACAAATTTAAGAGTGGACAAGTAAGAAATATTGAAGAACAATTAAATTACTAAATCTGAACATAATCATTTGAACTATGGCAACTTAATCAGATTATATATGAGCCACCGTTTGTAGCAAAATAGATTTGGAACTATGCAACACTGAATGGTTCCACTGTTTCCCTTACATTTAAGTAGTTATTATAAATCCACACTTCTCTGACCACATCCCTATTGCTATCGCACTAGAGAATAATCATACAGGTATCAAGATACTCTTCGATTTCTTTAATAGTCTTGCAGATCATGAGGAATTCGTACATAAAATGGAAAAAGCCTGGAGACAGCTAAGAGAAAGATAATGCGTCAACTAGCTCAAATAAACTATATGTGAAAGAAGCAACAAACAGGTAGTTAAGGCAGAAAAAGGTCAAAACAAAAGTTGTTTATACATAGTACTTTGTATCCACAGGGGCTCTTACAATGAATTTATAGACAATTTCCTTTGCTACGATGTATCATTCTGTATTCATCACCTCAAACATGCTGATTTCTTTCAATCTAAATTTCACTAAGTATCAATGATTCAAATTTCACTGCATAATCTTGTGCCATAATTGCAGGCCACTCACAATGAATAAACATATGATCTTTGGATTCACTGTGAGATCTGCACAACGCATATTGTCAACTCACTTTCATCCCCCAACCTGCCAATCTATCTAAAGCAAGTAGTTTGCCCTGTACTTGCAGCTACAAAGTAAAATTTGAATTCTGCATTGTGGAAAGCCAAACATTTCTATGGAACTCTGTTTCTGTTTAGTATTACATGTCAATAGCAAGTAAGTTTGTCTGTTAATGTCTTACTGTTACATCCTAAGTTTCTCAGACTCTTCATTTTTAGTGCGGCACTCGTGTCTATGACATGGATGTGGGTGTGGGTGTTGGATCCGTGTCCGATTTGGTCAAAATATTTTGGGTACTTTGAAAGTCCTCCTACGTGATTGTCTAAATCCTCTTGAAAGATGTGATTGAGAATTAATTGGATGGATGATAGGGCGAAAGGCTCGATCTTGACAAAATTGATGGATTGATAAAGTCCTTATGGGACTAGGTGATTAGATTGAGATTGATTGTTTATGAGCATTGAGTCTTGGGAGGAGTATCGAGCACCAAATTGAGTGAGAGTAAGTCCAACTAGAACTCAATAACTACGTCGCCAAACGTAGGAGCGGACTGAGTCTGGTAAAGTCAGACATCTTCCTATTGAGGATTGAGTCGGTTAAAGTCGAACATGTCCCTATTTTATTGTCTTGAGACTTGATTGGTTGATTGGATCCATTATGGATCGATTCGTTCTTTACTCTGGTAAAGTATTGGACGGTTGTGGCAACATCCACGGGATTATTTAAGGATCACTATCTCATAAGTGAATGTTGTCCGATAAGAGAAACTCCTAAATAGGTCTCGATAATACTGTGATTGGATTGAATTGGTCATTGTCTAAACTACATTCTAACTTTAGACTTTCGACATCTTGATTGAGTTCCTTACCTTTTGAGTTGAGTTATCTGAGTTGATGCTATCTACCTTTATCTATTTCATTACACTATTCTACATACTCGTACATTTTATGATGTAGAGACAGGTTTTAGAGGTCATCAACAAGCGTTTCGTTGAGGATCTATTGCATTCAACTGATTGGTTAGACCTCCTTATTTTCGGAGGACTTCTATATTACTATCATCTAGATACCAGAGTTTAGATTTTCTTCTATTTGATTTGAGGTAACCATGACCATGTCATTGGCATCATCTAGATAGTAGAGTTGAGGTTTCATAGACTAGACAGTAATAAGTTGATATTGGGATCTTTATCTCTTGATTGATTTCCTTTAAAATTAATTTTATGTCAAAGAATTGGAGTTGGATTGTTGGCCTATGGCCTTTATATATTGATAGATGGATGATTTGAGTTGTCCATCTTAGTTTCTCTTTATTTTAAGTCTCCGCTTATTTGAGTGAATGAGTGATCAAGCCAAGTGATTCACTTGAGAGCCAACAATGAATTTTTTGAATGTCGATCACACCAAAGGTACCTTCTCGGACAGTAACATTAGGGTTCTAACTCCAAACACATTTTTTCTCTGTTTTCGTGCATCTTATGTGTTAATGTGGTACCTTCAACCAAGTATGTTGGCTGCATTTGTACCATATGCGCTGCCACACGTGTAAAAATTATCTTTTTATTACTTTTATTTTAAGAAATAAAATATTTTTATTAAAAATAATTTCTTTTTAAGTTTTCTTTAAATCTGCATATTTATTTTGTATTTAAATTAAGTTAATTTCATTCTCTTTGTTGTCCCTTTTGATTTCAAATTAACTTCAAATTTCCTGTAATTGAAATAAATAAATTTCAGATGAAAATCAAAATAAGTGAAGAAAATAAAAAAACATTAAAAAGATTTAAAATATAAAAATTAAAGGACACTTAAAATTATTTTTTTAACAAGCACCCGTAAACTTTTTTTGAAATAATCAAAAGTGAAAATATAAGATGTTAATGAAAGGGGAAAACATAAAAAGTTTAAATTGAGGAAGGAAATAAATATTTTGCAAAGAAAGATATGCCACATACCAACTAATCATAAAACAACCCATTGAAAAAGGACACATATGTATTTATTCACTCATCACTTGACTTCAAGAGAGTGTACAAATTCACTATGTCATATTAGCATAAAATGCCTTGGAACTATTGACTCTTCCATCAATTTCGGATGGAGTTAAAGATTTATTATTTTTTGACTTTGGAATATGATAAAATAAAGCAAAATAATTCTTTAAACTGTTTGCGTTTCTTTCAATTATGAAGTAGCAGTTAGTCAATACAACTTTCGACGCTCATCATGGGTTATTCAGAAACAGTCGCGTTATATTTTTAAACATAGAGATCAGGCTGCGTACATTCGATCCCCCTTACCTCGCAATGGGCGAGAGCCTTTGAGACATTGGGGTAATGTTGTTGTTGTTGTTTGTTGCCTTGGAACTATTGAAAATGATACAAAAATATCCTTCATCCATTTATTAGATTTAAAATGCCCATATCATCTACCTTTGTATTCAAAAATGCTTTTTATTCACTTTTTTAGTTCATTTATACCCTTGAAACTAAACAACCTTCTCTTTTTTTCTTTTTTAAATATTTATTATGTTTCATTTTCTTATGGAATAAAGTAAATCCCCATCCTCAATTCTTTTCTTACAGATTTTTTTTTTTATAATTTTTTTTATTTTTTAAAGTTTTTTTGGGGCTTATAAAGAAAGAAATTCTTTTCATTTGGACAAAATATCTGAAAATGTGATTAAAAAGAAATAAACTAGTAGTTTTACTGTAGTTTCTTTTTTTAAAAAAAATTAGGGCAATAAAGAAGGTATATTTTTTTTTGTATTTAATAAATTATGGAAAAAAATTCTCTTAAAAAATTTAAAGTTAGAACAATACATATTTTGAGATTTTTAAAAAAGTCAGCAAATACTTGTATTTTATGTAGAAAAAATAATTAATCTTTTAAGGAACAAAATGATTTATTAAAATCGATTTAACTTTCTTTAATTTTTTTATCTAATCAAATTTGATTAGTTTTTCTTTATTTTTTAATATAACATTAGAAAGAACAAAAAATTACTTTTCATTAACTTTATATATTTTCTTAATTTTTTTTTAATTTTATTTCATAAGAAAATAAAATATAAAAATATTTTTAAAAAAAAAAGAAAAAAGAGAGGGTGGTTAATTTCAAGTCTATAAGTGAGCCAAAACAATTAATAAAAGATATTTTTGGATCCAAAGGTGGATGACATAGGCATTTTAGGTCCAATAGGTGGATGATAGATATTTTTATACTATTTTCAATAGTTTAAGAATATTTAGATCCTTCTCTGGTCTATTTTAAAATAGTCTAGGAGTAACAAGACCATACTTAAATTAAGGAATGTTTGAAATTAAATCATAGTTCAAGAAGAACTTATGCCTTATCCCTAATTAATTTTAGAAAAAAAATTATTTAGATATTATGCAATCTTTACCAAATGTTCATGAAAAAGTCCAGTAAAGATTCAACAGCCGAAGATTCTGTTCTTCAACAACCCAAACATGGTGCTTCCTCTGTTGTAGTTAAACAGTAAAATCGTGTCATTATTAAAATAAGAGAAAATTTCATAAATAGTCATATAGTGAAATATAATATAGCTAATGTTTTTAAAATTATATTTTCTAACTATAGTCATGTCAATTCATATGTATAAAGTCGTTGTTTATGAATGTATAAAAATATATTGAATAGTCTGCTGATCCTTAATTTATTGACTTTTCGGCTCATAAATATGAAAACAGTTTCATAATTGAAGGAACTCAATAATAAATAGAATTCCTTTCCCTAAAGGTTACTCGTTCAAAAAAAAAAAAATCCCATTGGAGTTTCTTGCGGGCAAATCCAGAACGAGAAAACATGAAAAATTTTGCAGGGTAATAGTACGACAAATTTGATGAGATTGTATGCGTGATATAAGTTTGCCGTGAAAGAAGTGTATATGTGGGCAATAAATTGCCATTTTAATAAATGCACTCTGACGCGCTGCAATGGTGTTTGATGTGTGATTGTATTGTGTTGATTTTAATTTGTGTAAATTATTTTAATTCTTTTTGTGTCTTTGATTGTGTAGAATTCTTTCTGCTTTATTAGACATATTTGTTAAGGTTAACAAAATATAATAATTAATTGAATAACGTGTCCAGATCTTGAATCGTAGTATGAATAATTGGTAGAAAAAAATTGCCAATGATCTTGGTGATGGAAGTATAAATTCGTCGGGACGAAAATGAAGTTGGAATTTATTATTTGTTTTTATGTTGAAAAATATAAATGTTACACAAGCTATGAAAACGTCTTCTTGGTCATCGATGGTTTTTGAAGTAGGTACGTATTCTCAATGTATTCGTTATTTACATGGATGGTGTATAACATGGCCATTTGTTTGTATATGAAATGATGTATAACAATGTAGAGATGGTTTTATGTATAATTATATAATATTCAGACTAAATAAATGTATATTGAGCTGTTGTTTGATGTATAATTTTTTTTATATTTATTTGTGTAATTATTAATAATTTGTATAAAATATGTTGTAAGCAGCCATAGAGTCACTCGCGATCATGGTTATGGATTCGGGTCGCTGGGATGATGATAATAACTACGTTGATTATGTCTTGGAGGGGTTGTCTCTAGAGAGAACTCAACATATGTCGAACTTTTTAGGAAAGAGTTGGTGCTTGAATATAAAGTTGAATAAGACAAAAAGCCAATGATGATACACATGATATGAGCGTTAGGTTTATGTGATGTTGAAAAGGTCAACGAATGATTTTAATATGTATCCAATTTGGGCAAGTATTGTTTCAAGAGACATGCATGATATTAATGATTTAGGCTCCTCCGACATGATGAAAATGTGTATATAATACAAAATACCAAACTTCACTGCATCCTCATCATTGTCGCTCCAGACCTTGTTATTGAAACTGTCAGTTAGTTGTTGCTTTTTAATTGAGCTACTGTCATCAAAATATTGATTTAATATTCTGTTCGGTTCTTGGGTGTTAAATACAAAATTTCGACAAATCATCACAACACTTGAGACCAGATATGACTGAAAATTCTCTATGAGTGAATCGAAGAGTAAACCCATTTACATGTATGGTAAACACATCATTGAAACTGCCTTGAACCTCTAGCAGCATGAGACACTTGAAAATTTGTGCTTGAACATTACATTTGCGCATGTTAAATAAGTGCGAAAAGCATGTGATAGACTCCCAAAATTGACTCATTTGGCTTTCAGACAGTTTTTTTGGATAAATCATCCATAATGCCGGTATTTGTGTAGCATTGTATAGACTGAACAACAGAGGGGGTCCTGCAAATCATAAAATCCACTTCCTACATATATAAAACTGATATGAATATTTGTATACATGTAAACTACAACCATGTAATTTGATTGCAGAAAGTGGTATAGAATGTATATATTGTTGTTTATAACTTGAGTTTTATAAATTGACTATATATATTGTTGTTTATACATTTCAGTTGTGTAAAAAATATAGATCAATAATTATAAACTTTAAAAATTTCTATACATAAATATGTATTTTAAAAAAAGGTACATGTGTTGTATAATATGTGAAACTGTGTTTTATAATATATGAAACTGTATAATGCATGTGTGACAAGACAAATAAGATTATACAAACTCATATGAGTGTGTAAATAGTAGAAGATATATAAATAAAAAATCTGAAAACTTATACATATATAAACATGTAGCATAAATTGTAACTCTGAGTTTTATGACTTAACTGTATATTTAAAGTTTATTCAACTTTGTTTTGTAAATACAGATTAGTAATTATAACATTCCTCTTTTTTTTTTTTTTTGAGATTTTTTAGTTGTTTATAAAAACAAGTATAAGAGGGTTGCAAGTGAAACAAATATATATTTTGGGGGAAAATAAGATTATGCAAACCCACATAAGTATGTAAAATAATAAAAATGTACAAATAAAAAATCCTGAAACTTATACATATATAACATGTAGCAGAAATTGTATACTCTGAGCTTTGTGACTTAACTGTATATTTTAGTGTTTATACAACTCAATCGTGTGAATACAGATTAGTAATTATAACATTCCTTTTTTTTTTTTTTTGATTTTTTGCTTGTAATAACAATTATAAAGGGGGTGCATATGAAACAAATATAATAAAGGGTTTGTATTGACTACTGCTACTGTATCAAGGGTTAGT
>JAOTQJ010000102.1:17141030-17161593 GCA_025642045.1 Solanum sejunctum
GTTTAAATTTTTTTTTTTTGAAAATAATGGTATAAAATAGTTAAAACAAAAAATAAGACTCGATAATTAATTTGACATCGTGGAGGGTAAAAATTGGGTGTCAACAGAAAGATTAAGTTAAAATCCTAGGTTAAATTCTTACTTATTGAATTTAGATATAGGACGTGAAGACGAATTCAGTCCAGCACTATGAATAATTTTACGTATCTAGAATATTTAGATTCTTGAAGAACTAAGAGAATATCCTAGCTTTTCTCCTTTTAGAACCTCGCTCTAAGTCTTGAGAATGTTTTTGAGAGTAATGTGGTCGAATAATAATGTTTAGGGGATTATTAGATGTAAAATCATCAAATTTACGCTTAGAAGCGGTGGAAAAAAACTAAAATAATCCCACTTCAAACACCATTGAAGTCGTCTCAGGGTTCATCTATGAGAATAGAAGTCAATTCATAGAAACTTTGCTGAATTTCGTGGTCTTGGACTTCATTCTATGGGCCCAAATTATAGCACGTAGAAGGTTGTATGATCGTAGTTGGGTTCGTAGAAATTTGTACCCAAAACTAATTCTTAGGACTTTTTCTACTTGTTAGCAAGACGAGCCCATAGACTCATCCACAACCTGTAAGTCAGGGTTGTAGTTGATCTAGAAATTTTTATTTTGATAGTCTGTTGTAAAACAATCATATTTTTTTATTCAAACTTCAAATGAGGCAAACGTGGTGTCATTGGAAAGAGGACTTAGGGAATGTTTGGATTGACTTCTTTTAAGTGTCTTATAAGTTAAAAGCCAAAAGTCATAAGTTGGAACAACTAATTTTTAACTTTTGAAGTAACTTTAAGAAAGTGCTTAAAAATAATTTTTTTGTGTTATCCAAACACTTTCAAAATTTAAAATGTGCTTAAAAGCCAAAAGCCCAAAAAATAAACCAATCTGAATAACCACTTAAAGATCTTTAATTTGGTGGATTGTAGGCTTCTAAATTCTTTATGTACTGAAAGTTACGATCTTTTAAAGTTGATCCTAGGTACAAAGATTTGAACTCAACTAAGTATTAAATGTCTCTTATGGCTTCAAACAACTTTCGATACGCTAATGAGCCTTAACATATAACTCGGTTCAAACTTATATACATTATCTTACATCGATAAATAGACTATTTTCAAAAACCATAAACAATAAATCTCGGTAAAACATGGACAGCAAGGTTCGATATGAAATAAATTTGATTTACTTACCAAATTTATAGGAGGATGAAGTGTGACAAGACCTAAACTAGAAGGTGCTTGGTTGTAAATTGATGCTAATCATTGGACAACGCAGTACTATAACAAGTCAACAACAGATAGAGAGAAATAGAACCGACTCATAGGACGTGATGTACACGCGCGTCGAAAGTACGTGACCTCGTAAAAGGCGGGGAGCAACTTCCGTCCTCTCCAATTTTAAAAATACAAAAAACAGAGAGATCCCGCTGTGTCTAATTGTCACCACAAAATAGTAAGTAACAAAATACTCCACTCTTACAATTACACAATCGCGGAGCCACTATTTTTATCATATTCATATTTTAAGAACTTTATATCAATGGTATTCGACAATATATATATATATATTAAAATATTTATATTTAATTTATATATTTAAAATTTTTTGATAAAGAATATTTATTTGATCAATCTTGGTTAAATGTAGCTCTGGCCCTGATTCATACACCTATATTATACTTTCTCACTACCAGCAAAATCATTTGTTGTTAAACAATTACAAACAAAAAAGAGTTTAAGAGGGTGCTGTTCTTGCAGTTCTGTTTTTTTTCCTTCTGAGAAGTGACATAGAAGTACTATGAATGTAACCAAGGGCGGGGTTTTCACTGTATAAAATATTGAAAGCGAAACCCAACATAATACTAAAGAAAATAAGAAGACTTACAAAATGCACATGGCTTCTTGAGTTTGGTCTCCACATATTTTTTTGTTTTTCACAAATTAGTTTTTTTTTTTTTTTGATTTCACATGGTCTCCTTTTACATTCTTCATAATGGTCCAAAGGTTTTGGGTATTATTTTTATCTTTGACTGAGCACTTTCAAGAGATTCTTTCAGATCTACAGTGAAAAGGAGGAGAAGGTGGGTGCTCTCTAAATTTTTACAACCTTCTTCTTCTTCTCCTCTTCTGGTTGGTTCAATAGAATTCTTGAAAACAAAGAAAGGTGGCTGCTATTTGGTTGACTCTGGTATTTGTGTACGTGAAATTTGATCTCAAATTACATTGTTTATTCCTCAAATTGGAATTGGCAATTTGATTATAACTTTCTCATTGAATGATGAATTGGTTAAGCAACGAATCGATTTTTTCAGGTTTTTTCCTTTTCTGAATTATTAATCTTAAACCTATGTCCCACCTCAATTATGTTCTTGAATTGTTTTCTTTATGTTCTTGTTGGAAGTTGCACTAAAGGTTTTTTTTTTTGTTAAAAAAAAATCCATTCTCTGTTTCCACCTCATTTCATTGCTCTTATTGAATGTACAAGTTCTCTCAACAATTTAAATCCTGAGCTTTTGATTGCACAAGAATTTTTTTACTTCAAATCATTGGTTATTATTTATTTTTGTGCTTCTGTAATAATCTGAGAGATACAGTTTTGAGTTGGTTTTATCTATTGTATGTATTGTATTAATCATATGTATAAGGATGAACACTCATCTTTCTTGATCATTTTGTTTGCAGACTTTGTTAAGCAGTTGAGCTAAAAAGGATCTGGAATGGTTATATAGCTCTGGGAGTTGAGGATCTTATTGAAAATTCGATTGAGTTAAGCTCAGATGCGAGAATTGAATGATCAGAAATCAGTTGAGCAATAGTTTTACTTTAACATAAAATGGTTTGCGAGATGGAAAGTGATCAACCAGAGGACATGGAGATGGAAGTGGAAGTACTTTCGTCGATGTGGCCTGAAGATATGAATGAAGCTGGAAAACAATTCAATATAGATTGGCCAGGAGAAGACCAAGATATGTTGGAGGAGGTTAATATCAATGAGGATTCGACCATAGTTGATTTCAAGCGCCTTGTGGAACTTACTAATTATAGCGAAAAAGGGTCATCTCAGTTGGCTTACTTGGTGAAAAATTGGGAATATAAACAGGAAAATGCTGTAAGGTTACTTAGGGAAGAGCTTGATAATCTTAGCAAGCAACAACAAGAATCAGAGCTCAAGAAATTGGAGATATTGGAGAAGTATCAATTCGAGGAAGAAAGATATGGGGGTGATAAGCGTCCAATCTCTATATTAGATGAAGAATTGAAGAGATACATATTCCAAGAGGCTCCTAGGAAACGGAGTGATGTGAGAATTCAAGATAAACTAGAAATAGATGCTGAGTATGATAGTATAAAATACTGGAAACAGAGAGCTAAACATTTGGAGAAGTTGTTGGAAGCGAGTGCTCAACGGGAGCAAATACTAACTGAGAAATTGCAGGAAAGCATAGAAAAACTTGAAAGGCAGTCCTCTCCAGTGGAAGAATTATCCCAAGTTCTGAAAAGAGCAGATAATTTCTTACACTTTGTCCTCCAGAATGCCCCCGTTGTCATTGGCCACCAGGTCAGTGATTAAACACCTCTCTCTTATATTTGACTACTCAAACATTATTGTGATTGTCTAAGTAAATAGGCCATCAGTTCGCGTTATGTTAGCTTAGGCAAGTTGCATCTTCCTCGATGATTCTTTTGTCATCAAACTAATCCATAACGCATAGTCCAACAGTGGACATGGAACAGGGTAGAGAGTAAATGAATCCAGGTGCCAAGGTCTAGTAGCAAAATTTTGCTATTAATATCTTTAAAGCTGTGCCTGAGCGTAGGACATTATTCAAACAATGGATACATAAAGTACTTTTGGGTTATAGTCAACTACCTAATTTGGTATAAAGCCATTGTACAAACACTTACAAACAACTACCATCTGTCATTCCTGGGACATATGAAGCTCACAGATGGCATTAATTATTGAAACACCAGTTACCTTTTTTCGTTAAAACCATGTATCTCCAACCAATTGAAATAGGAAGAGAAGTGGTAACAACTGATAAATTTTTCTGCTCAGTTATTAGAAGCAATAGGGAAGATGCAATTTTCATTCTACTCATTCCCTGATCCCTCTTCCTAGTTATAATCGCCCCGATGTTGGATCATTTCCGAATCTTCTTTAACCTCTGTATCATTTTCCTTCAACTAAAGTGTTCTGATATTGTCTTGTGCAGGACAGTGAGTTACGCTATCGTTTTATCTACAATCATTTCCCAAGTCTGCGTGAAGAGGTATATCAACCTTAATATGCTTTATAACTTGTCGTTCAAAATATGAGGTTGCTCAAAATTCTTTTGGAGTTTCTTTCTATAATCCATCAGCTCAGTTTGCTTGACATTTAGAATCCGGTATCTTTTTTTACTCAATCATACTTATCTTTCAGGACATCATCGGGAAGACAGATGTAGAGATTTTTACTGGTGCTGGTGTAAAGGAATCTCAAGACTTTAAAAGAGAGGTTTTGGAACGTGGCATACCAGCAAAGAGGGAAATTACATTTGACACAGGATTATTTGGCTCAAAGACTTTTCTAATATATGTTGAACCTGTGTTCAGTAAGGCAGGAGAAACCATTGGTGTAAATTATATGGGAATGGAGATAACTGATCAGGTGAGTTAGATTCTTTGTGCCAATTCGTTGAGCTCTAAATGATTCATGGAAGCTCAATAGCAATGTTACGGTCAAATTACAGGTAAGGAAAAGAGAGAAAATGGCAAAGTTGCGTGAAGAGATAGCTGTACAGAAGGCCAAGGAGACTGAACTGAACAAAACTATTCACATAACAGGTTTCTTTACATATTATAGGCTTTATGCAAAGTCATCTTCTAGAAGAATAAACATCACCAAGGTTATATGCTTGTTTTGCTGCAGAGGAAACAATGCGAGCGAAGCAAATGCTTGCAACCATGTCTCATGAGATTAGATCTCCTTTATCAGGAGTTGTTAGCATGACCGAGATTCTTTCTACCACAAAACTGGACAAGGAACAGCGCCAGCTCGTGAATGTAATGTTGTCTTCAGGAGATTTGGTTCTTCAACTAATAAATGACATCCTTGACCTTTCCAAAGTTGAATCAGGTCTAATTTCTCTCGTGTTGCAGCATGTAAGCAGTAATTAAATGTATATACCTTGAGTATCCTGAAAAAAAAGTTGTTGTCTAATCGTGTTCAGGAGTAATGAAATTGGAAGCCACAAAATTCCGACCAAGGGAGGTTGTAAAGCATGTCTTGCAAACTGCAGCAGCATCACTGCAGAAAATATTAACATTGGAAGGCCACATTGCTGAAGATGTTCCCATTGAGGTAAGATTTCTTTACATTGATTATAACCTCACACCCATCATTTGACAACCTTGCTGTCATTATTTTTGATGGTTTTCTATTATTCCTACGAATATGGAAAATTTTGTACATGTTTCGAAACCTCAAATCTTTGCAGTAATGATTCAGAAATTTTACCTACTAAAATCATGTCTAATACATCCTTGCTCTAGTTTATCCTTCATGAGTTTGAGTTTTCCTTGAATCAGGTTGTCGGGGATGTATTAAGAATTCGCCAGATTCTCACGAACTTGATCAGGTATGAAAAGTACTGGTAGCTGAACACCTCTACGGTGCTCTTTTTCATGCTAATAATACTTGTTAGTTAAAACATCTACTGCTGCATATGCTGATTCTTCTTTAGTCTTGCTCTCATTGAAACCTGACTAGTTTCTTTTGTTATGCAGCAATGCTATAAAATTTACTCATGAAGGGAAGGTTGGTATAAAGCTGTATGTGGTTTCCGGGCCATGTCCTGATGTGAAACAAGGATCCCATAAGAGGATGGCTTCTGATCATTCAAAGGTTTTAGCAAAGATATGTAAAGAAGATAGGGCTACATCACCATCTCACAATGCTCTTGATCGTAAAGGCTCCGGTGGAGATGGTGCAAATGAGAGATTGATGCAGCACTCAGAACAAAATGGAGTTTCAATACAAGATGAAGTGGATGATCCTAATCAACAGGAAAGAACCGTGTGGATACGTTGTGATGTTTATGACACTGGGATTGGAATACCAGGTATTTAAAACAAACTCAGACTTGAAAGTCGTCATGACCTTGTTGCTGATCCATAAATTTTGTGGATACCTTTGAAAGTTTATGTTTACTGCATCGATAGTATAACGAATTTTCAAAATATTATGTTAAAGTAACTTTCCACATCAAGCCTGATATGATAACTTGGAAAATAGAACAATAGCATGCTATAGTCTGTTAAGTTGCATCAATGGTGTAAAAATTTATACTCACTGAAAACTCTTTTTAGAATCTCTTCTCTTTTTAATGGTTCTACTGTTGCTAAGCCAGTTTTACCATGATTAACAGAAAATGCTATACCCACTCTATTCAAGAAATATATGCAAGTCGGAGCAGATACTGCTCGGAAGTATGGTGGGACAGGACTAGGATTGGCAATTTGCAAGCAACTGGTAATTTTGGCACAACAATTTTCACTTGTACTGAAATGTCTATGATATTAGTACTTACCTTGACCCCTCATATTCTGATTGAACAGGCTGAGCTTATGGGAGGTCATATGACAGTATCCAGCAAAGAGCACCAAGGATCTACCTTTACGTTTATTCTACCTTACAAAGTTTCACCTGTATGTGATAGTTCAGATGATAATGAGGAACTCTCTGAAATGGACAATCATGATGCTTCTTCCGAAGGCAACGATGACGATATAAATTCTGGTTTTTTCCAATTCCAACCGCGCACTTTAGGTTCGCTGTTTTCTTCTCATAATCCTGGAAGAGCTACAAAACTTTCACCAAATGGTTTTAGGTATAACACATTGAGTAAGACTAATGGATTCCAAGTGAACTCCCATTCTTTCCCTTTAGATAGCAACACATCAAAAGAGACAGGTTCAGTAGAAGATGCATGTTCAGTGGCTGATGCTGTTGAGACATCTTCTGAGCCCGAATCTCCCTTCAAACACACCCGAAATTCTGGCAATCCAAGCACGTCTGGTAGAGAGCAAAAGATTAATGGTGTTTTAGATCAAACCCCATGTTTATCTTCCCCTAATTCTGTAACTACAAACAGTGATCAAGGTGAAATTATAGAGAAAATAGAAAAAAGTCAGATACAGGAACAACCTGATAGAAGTTCCGAGTGTTCTTCTGGCAATGCTGCAAACATTTCAAAAACCTCATTGAAACCCAAGATCCTTCTTGTAGAGGACAACAAAATACTTGTGATGGTAACACGATCGATGATGAAGCAGTTGGGTCATGACATAGATATAGTGAATAATGGAGTAGAAGCTTTGCGTGCTGTTCAACGCAACAGATATGACCTCATTCTAATGGTATGTCAACTGAAAATTTGGTTTACTTTCTTGTAAAGATTTTGTATGTGGCATGGTGTCTCATAACTCACTTAAAGTCCTACACAAGGATGTTTATTGTTCATTTCACTATCAATTGTTGCAGTGGCAGATCCAAAATTTAGACCTTGTGGGTTCTGATATGTATATCTAACTTGGCGAAATGTTTACTTGCTAGCTCTCAGGCTCTACATAGGCTTACATTTGGTATCAAATATTGGTCATGGAGGTATTTGTGCTAACCTGTGCTGGTAATTCTGTTATTTGTGCAGGACGTATGCATGCCAGTCATGGATGGACTTCAAGCAACAAGATTGATACGATCATTTGAGGAATCTGGTAACTGGGACGCAGCAAAAGATGCTGGCATTGGCATTGACGAAGAGTTGTCTCCTTCAAATTCCTTACAGAGAAGTGATGAATCCTCCACGAAACGGATTCCTATAATAGCAGTAAGAACCTACACTCCAAATGCCTAATTGCTTGTGCATTACAGCCTCTATTGTTCTATATTATCTCTTGCCTGTTCCATTTTTCTCTCTGATATCGGTGCTTTTACAGTACGGAAAATTAGGCTTTTGAATCTTAAGTTGTGCTAGAACTAGAAATAGTTAGATGTCGTATGGAAGCTAGCAAAGCAAACCTCAAAAGACCACGAGTAAGAAGACAAACGAGAAATATACCAAAAGAGACACAGACAGTTAACATGGTCCCGTCAATCGGCCTACATCCACAAGAAGAGATGAGTAATCCACCATATAAAAAAGAGTACAAACTATCGAGAGAAATAACCTCACACAATTTATTTAGAATACAAAGAGGTTTTCGCAAGTGTTAGTATAACACTTGTGACTCACTATTTCTCTCCCTACACAAAACTCTCAAAATCCCTAGGATTATATTGTGGATGCTACTAAGTTAAAAGGAATAAACCTCTATTTATAAAATGACTCGCCAAATATAGAAAATTTCTGTTTCTTTTCCCTAAAAAGAAAAACCCAATTATGATAAGAAACTCACGGTAAATACCTAACAAGTTGCTAGATATTGAAGTCTCGAAATACTAGGGAACATTTATGTGGCTAGCCTCAGTTTTCCGTTATCTTTTTTCACATCAATTGTCTGCTGCAGCTAACTAAAAGATGAAACACGTTCACTTTATCGCAGATGACAGCGAATGCATTATCAGAAAGTGCAGAAGAGTGTTATGCAAATGGTATGGATTCTTTTGTGTCAAAGCCAGTTACACTCCAAAAATTAAAAGAGAGTCTTCAACAGTATCTACCATCACGTCTTTCCTTGTAAATGTATTCACCTGTACAGGAATAGAAAAATAAAAAGAAAAAAAAGAATGAATTGTGTTAGGAAATTTTGCACTCTAAGTTGCTGTGCAGCTAGTTATCTTGTTCAGAATGATGTACATTAATAGTGTTGCCTTGTGTTCCTCTACAAGTCCTCATAGCAGCAGCATATCACATGTCTGAAACTGATGTATGCGGACTTGCCAGAAAATGGAAAGTTTTTTTAATCAATTCCATTGAAGAAGGAAATTAAGTCATGAGAATCATTATGTATCCTTATGTGTACCATATAGAGGCATTGCAGTAGTTCTCACTTCACTCCCCAAAACTAATATAAGCGAAAATTGTGCATTATTTTTGCTTGGAGAATATATTTATATCACAAAGCTCAACTACAACAACATACCCGGTGAAATCCTACAAGACCACGAAGCTCAGCATATCATATAGTACTAGATGGCCTGTGCCTGTGCATGCCAAATATCACTATACAAAAGAAGGCAAAGGGAGGTCTTAACCTATGTACATTATTTGCATAACAAAATTGTATCATTACATTCTTGAGCTTCCATGGGAATGAGAGACACAAAAAGTCATGTATACATATTGGAGGTCCCAGTAATACATAACTTGATGCTGCAATTGTATAAGATCATCATGATAACAATATAATTGGAAACATACTTCATCTTGTAGTTCTTTTTGTTTGTCACACTAATTGTGGCTCGAGAAAGAACTGTAATAGTTTATCGAGTTAACATTCTAAGCATAGTTAACCTTGGAATCTGCTTTAAAGTCTACATACCATGAATTGTACTATTTCAGAGATACATCCAAAGTTTGACAAAATTTTTAAGCTTCAGTCATCCATTTGCTAGCTTGAGATAGAATTTGCTCCCTTTTGAATAAGCTCATCTAAGGATATTATACAAGTTACACCTTCCAGTGGTTGTAACCAATTTGAAACTAGGATCTAAGAATTAAAGTGATACACCAACTATCATGAAATCAACACAAGATAAAATCAAAATGAACTTATCACTATATCCTGCTTAACCAAATCGCTTATGCTCTAACATCACATAAGCAAATACATCATCACATATAAAAGTTTCTCCTGGATAAGTAAAAGTAAAAGTAATAGGGATTAAAAGTTAAAACGATGAAATAAGATATATATTATGCTCAAGAGTTGAAAGAGGGACAACTAATTGGAGTAGACTTAGATTGATGGTGAACTACAATACAGCTAATTGTTACAACTACTTAAATTTCAAGGAAAACGAATCATGAAAGTCTTGCAAATTGAAGGTATCAATGGAAGTGCTGGAAGCTATTATCGAGAATGGTATGTTAATCTATGGAAAAGTCACTTTACTGTAAACATCTTGTACGTAAAATAAAATATATTTAATCACACATACCTTGTTGGCATCCAGACCCATCCAAAAAGTTGTCGGGATAGGATGAGATATGATGTCATGCTTCAATTTGCTATCGTTCTAAATGTTTTCCTTGTTAACTGCTACTATGGAAGCCTCCTTCAATTGAAGAGATACTTGAAAAAACGAAGCTTAAGAATTCGACACGAAACAAACCGACACATAATTAGAAAATATGATTACCATAAAGACAACCACCAGTCCATCAGAGAAAAAGTGATGAAATTTGAGATTACATATGGGTGAAATCTAAAGAAAAATAAGAAAGTGAAAAAGAAGAAAGATCCCTAATAGAAATCACCATTAGTGGTCTCGATAGGAAAACCGAAAAACTTCTAACAAACGTGAACAAATATATAAATTGTGAATTGCACATACAAAGTTGATAAAAACTTCTTATTATAGTTTTCAAATTCATAAAATCGAAGAATTCTTCATATCATCAAAGTTATGACTCAACATTAGAGGTCCAAAATACATTGGATAATTTATAAGAATTTAAAATGCAATCGTAATAGATCATTAACCATTTACTACTTCCTTCCAACCGAGTTACTCGTCAGCTTTTTTAATTGATGCATAAACAACAGCAGTGTCAATTAAGGGGGATTTTCTAAAACAAAAAAAAATTAGTACAACATATAATGAGCTTATTGCCTTGCAAAAATAAGACATTCTCTGAGGTGTGGTGTGATATATGCTAGTGTGCTCTACATATTCATTAAGAGACCTTTCTAGACGCTCTTCCAAAGGAAACAACTATTTCTATGACAGATTTGCCTTTTCGATATCTAATGCAATCCATTGAAGAGAAGAACAAATGTTAGAAGATGTTACCTTTTAACAGGAAAACACAAAATAGCAAAATCATTTGAAAAAAGTGTATCATTATCTTGAATACGGGGCAAAAGGATTTGAATCTTAAACTTATTTATATTATTCTGCTTAGTAGAAGTCTATGAAGTGAAACAACATAAATATCCACCAAATACATATCAGGGATATAATCTTGCATCTAGTGAGCAAGTAGATTATAAATCTTTGTCAGTTAAGTGCAAGCGATGTATGTTGAAGGTAACAAATTTATGTGAAGAATCTTGTTGGATTTTTAAGTATATTTCTGTGTTTTTCTCCAATATAAATAACAATTTAATAAGTTATTCCATCTTATACGTTTTTCTCACTCCTCTTCTTTTGCTGCCTCATGTGAAAGCTAACCAGATGGTTAATTTTCGTCTTTCAATTTCTTTCTTTTATTTTTTCATACAAAAGAAGTTATAGTCACTGAAAAATAAGCCAACATTATATAGGTACCATTTGGCGTAGGGTAGTCATTGTCATAAACATTCAACTAAGCAATCTACCAATTACTTGTTAAATGTAAGACGTAAGTTTGTTGGGAATGCCCTTTGGATGTTCCCCAAGTTTGCCACTTTCATGAGTTCCTACTGAGTTGAAATAAGTGTGATTTTATACATCCAAATAAAAAAGTTATCGACCTGGCAAACCGACTGAATACGGTCCTATAAATTCAACAACTAGTCACATTCTAAGCAACCTCTTAGCTATGCCTTGAAAAAAGATCATATTTACTATTTTTCGTCAAATTCTATCAAAGTACAAGTATGGGTAGCAATAATCATGAATATAACACAATCCAACTTGCCCTAAATGCATAGAATACTTTGAATTTTCAATATATGAAATCACAAGGCATACCTTTTTACAATTACATTTGTCCATGGTTGAGTATAAAGTTATTGATCCAACCAGAATACATTCAAAACGGATGAGCCACACTCTCCCCAATAGCCTTAAGTCCAGCAAAATGGACCACAACAGAAAACCTATTTCCACATATATTGAAAAAAAAAAAAAAAGCTCAATGAAAATATTACCATAGACATACATCTTAAGAAAATTTTTGTAGCTTGAGATAATATGAAGCAAGAGATTGCATACTTTCTTTTACAAAATAACTTCTTCATTGATTACACGAAAGAGTAGAAAAATTAAAATCGAAGCAATGAACAAACATTCAAGAAACACGTAAGAAAAGAAAGGGAAAAACGTACCAGCAATAACAATACTAAATCTGCTAATTTTTCTAGTGTGAACCTCTGTAATTTAATGAGGAAGAAGAGAAAATCCCTCCAGAATGTACAGAAAAAGCAGAGGAAAAACAGAAAATAAGCACTCAAAATGCAAAAGATCAGGTGGAACGAAAAATCACGTGGATAGGTTAAACACATTACACTTGAAAAGAAATGTTGTAAATGACATAATTACCCTTCGTAGTACAAAATGCTTCACTTATTATATAGTAGAATATTCGACTTAATCCATATGTATATAACCACTTTTTATATCATCGTGTCATATTATACATTGTTGTATTATTATTTTATGTTTATATTATAAAAATGAGAAGTTTTAAACTTTAAAGTTGAATTACAATTTTGTCTTTTAATACATTAAAATTATATTAAAAATATCAAATTAGATATTAAAAAAATAATATTTTCATTATCTTTTAAAAATAATAAATTTAAATGACCTAATGAAGCCTATCTATATTCTTGATATTATTTTCAACACGTAGTTATAAGGAGGAGAAATATGAGCTAAATTGAGAGAGGAAGCAGAAAGGCAAGTCAGAGAGTAGGCAGAGAGAGGAAAAAGATGAATTATATTTGTATATTTGTTGGATGATTATATATATATAACTAGTATGTATATGTATTATGAATATAATTATATTGTATTAATGAATACAATTTATATCAGATACAAATTATATCATTGAATACATTTGTATCAGCAAATACAATTGTATTAATGTTGTAACAATTTCAAATGTATTAACTAAAGTAATTGCATCAATGTTGTATTTCTTCAACAAATTGGATTTGTATTTGTATTCATATGTATTTATATGCATCTGTTGTGTATTTGAATTTTATATTACTGAAAAAATATTCGTCTGTATTTTTACCTTGTGTATTTGTTGCCTTGTGTGTATTTGTATTTGTATATTTTCATGTGTATTTATATTGGAAAAATTGCAAAAGTATACATTTTTAGACTTAATTTTATTTCTCTGTGTCAACTTCTATTTTTATTCAAAAATGTCAACCATTATTTACCAAACTATGCTAAAAAAAATAAAAACAAAAATAAATGCTAAGGATGTGACGTAAAGACTAAGGATTTGATATATAAGATAAAGAAGTGACATAAAGTTTGACAAAAGTGTAAATATTTTTAGAGGTTGACACATAGAGGTAAAATTAAATTTAAAAATGTATATTCTTACAATTTTTTCTTATATTACTGAAAAAAAATCTATGTAATTAGTAGTTATCACTTATATTTATACTATTGATGGCTAACTGCTAATATTTAGATTTGTATTATTGATTGTTACTATTTGTATTTTTATTGAAAGAGAATGAATTATGAATGAGGTGTGTGTGAGAAAGAGAAGAGCAGGAGAGAGACGAGCAACAGAAAGCAAAGAGAGTGGAGAGAGGAGAAAGTGAAGAGAGAGATGAAAAAAAAAATTGTTATATAAAATTCTAATTATATCTATGAATTATAATTTTTTTCAAATAATAGTAATGTAAGCTAAATACATATCACATATTTCCCTTATCATATAATTTTTCCAAATCGTTAAAATATAAACGAATTGGATTGAGTATTATTTTATGCGTTGATTCTAGTAGCCTTGTAGAAGGAAACAGAAAGATGATAAAATACACTGCATATAGGACATTTTCATGTATATGCTTCTCTTAATAATTATTGATAGGATTTAACCAAAGTTTAGAATTAACAATCCAAGCTTTAAAAAAATGATACTACTAGTGCATAGACAAATCCCACCAAAAAAAATTCAAAAAAAAAAAAGAAGAAGACATTTTGAATATTTAACTCCAATTACGCCTGTTGTAAAGTTTTGTCCAAAAAAATCACACACATTCACCAAATATTCAATCTCAGGAGTTCAAACGATTCCATGGAAACATGTACATATATATATTCACGTGTATAATAGTGTTACATGTATATTTGTGTATTTGTTACACTTAGCACATTTATATCCATGTATATCCACATTTATGTATATTCATGTATCACTATTGATATCACAGTGCTTTCACAACTCTGTCATGATTAGTTTTTTTTTTTAAAAAAAAAATCCACCATAATCAGTGATATTCAAAGGTCATTAGAAAAATAGAAAGAAAAAAAAATAAATGTATAATTCAGTAACCAAGAAGAGAAAATAATGAAAATTGCAACCTAAAAAGGAATTCTAGAACGTTTATCATGTGAAGGAAGGAAAATATTACTAAAAAGAAACCACAATATATATATATTCACCATATATTACTTGTATAAAATATAATTTTCTTATGGATTACGAGGCTTCATTAATTGAAGATTGGACTATTTTATAGTGTGAAATTTTTAGAAGAATACTTATATGTATTGTTCCAACAAGTAGTTTACGACAAACATAGCCCCAATAATTTTTTTTAAAAAAAATATTTTGTATAATCAACACATGATTACACTATTTTTCATGACGTCAAATTTATCATAATCTCTTCACTTTTATCTTTTCTATTTTTAAAATCTATATAACATACTATGTATACATTCTTATCAACGGTTATACATTACATATATACATCATATATAATGTATATGCTTTGTATAATCATGTATAAATACACTAAATTTGTGAAACTTAGGAACCCTGGGTTTAAATTAAAGTGGGGTCCTAAAATTTGGCTATTATGCACTTATCTCATTCAATACATTTAAGTCTAAATAACTTTTTAATTAGTTGATAACTCACTTATTTAATAATTTATCTTGATTTTAATTTGTTTAAATTCAATCCAATTGTCGAGAATCTTCATACCTAGTGAATAATTTAGCTCTTATAAGGTATAATTTATTTATCAAATATTTCTTGAGAATTGAGTATTACGAAAAAGAAGTAGCTCTTAATACTTGGGTATAATTGAAAATAATTATTATTTTTATTTTAAATTTATAAATAGTTTTTCATCCAATTGTTAAACTAAAAATTGTTGATATATATAATCCCATATTTTATTTGTGTATAATCGTATATATCTAATATATAACTTATGATCGAATAAAAATAAATAAATAAGTAAATAATATATTTGTCCGAAGAATTTAATTTTAATTTTAATTTTTGGCTAAAGGAATGTGAGAGGGAAGAACAGTAAATACTCCATAAAGATCACTTCATTTAATGCTTAGAATTAATTTCATTAATTAGCATTTAACTGCCAACAAGCTTAAACTTTATTATTACTTTCTATTGTAATAACTAGCAAAGAAATTAGTTTGGTCAACGTCAACAAAGTCAAACAGCTCATTTTTTTTTTTTAGAAAAAATGGATGACGCATATAAATACAGACAACTCAATTATTTACGTGTTCGTAGTACTTTATGATGTTTTGTTGGATGATGTCAAACTATACAAGAATCAAATGCTCAAAAATCAAATGACTTAAAATAGATTTATGAGATTTTTTATTTGTAAAATAAATGAGTCTTACGTAAAGAAATAAAGAGATTTTTTTTAAAATTAAAAATTAAAAATAAATTTATAAACAAATACTGAATCATATCTCTAGTTAAGTATTCAATATTCATCGATCAGTCTAATGCAAAGATCTTGTGAGGGAATATTCTTTTGCAAATAACTCATATATATATACACATTAGTTTTTTCGCACATGCGAGGTACGTGTGTGTCATGATTATACATTTTGAGAATATAAATTTTAATATAATAAAGTAAAATTTTTGAGTAAAATAATTATTCAGAAAAAAGTATTTTTTTTTATAAAGATTGATGTGAATTATTAAAAATATCTATGTGTGACCATCACACGTAAAGGTCATGCTTATACATTTTAAAAATACTTTTAATATTATTAAAGTAAAATTTCGATTAAAATAATCATACAGATAAAAAAGTATAATTTTTCTTTTATAAATGATCAATGTGCATTATTAAAAATATCTCTGTGTGACTGTCGCATGTGCAGGTAATATTATAGATTTTTAAAATACTTTTTTTAATATTGTTAAAGTAAAAATTTTGAGTAAAATAATTACACAGAAAAAAGTACAATTTTTCTTTTGTAAATAATGGATGTGAATTATTAAAAATATCTTTGTATGACCTGTAGGTTAAGAGGAGTCTAAATTTTTACTAAAAATTCACAATCCTCATTTAATAGCTAGAATACTTAAGAAGTAATAACACAAGAATTAAAACTTACTTGCCTTCTTCCTCTTCTTCTTCTTCTCCTTCTTCAAGCCTCAAGACAAGAACCAAGACAAGAACAAAATGTTCTTGTTTTTGGAACTAAGGAGGGTATTTATAGAAAATGCATTCCTTGAAATTGCACCCCAAGGCTCCTAGTTAGCCCATTGTTCAATTAGGTCCCCAAACTTTTCTATTTTAATTCAATTGAGGACTTCTGACTCCAACTTAAAAATATACGCTCCAATTGTAATTAGGCACCGCGAACTTACTTAATTAAAATTACGCCATATTCGTCATAACCTTTTTTTTTACCAATTGAACGAATTATTTCGATTGAATTAATTACGGGATCTAACAGTACCGACTAACTATTTTCAAGCCCATAAAAAAGGATCATGCGGAGGCAACCCTAATTGACAACTCTAGAAAATAGGTCCTCAATACTTATTTGTACCTGAAAACTGATCCAATTGTGTTTAAGATGCAGAAATTGACGTGTAAAGATGTCTCGAGGACCAAAAAATGAAAATAGAGTCAAAATGCAAAAGACGGAGAAAATGAGTTCGCATAACTCATTCAGTGAAGAGTCACCAAAATTTCAAGATCTCAGCTCAAATTGAAAAGTCAGGTCAAAATGAACAGTAAAGTCAGCGAGTCACCAAATGTGTAAGGCAAACTCTATAGAGATTGTCAAAACTCAGGATGCCTGAAACTGATTGATTCACATGGCGATGAGAAAAGGTATTTGGCACATCACCATCAAAATTTACAGTGAAGATCCAAGGAAATTCAAATTCAAAAAAGTCAAACGGGCGATGAGATATCGACGCGGTGAGTAAGGTCCGCGATAAAAAAAAAGGATTTTTGAGAAGAAAATTTGAAGAAGATTTTGGATAGGGAATAAAGTGTAATTTTTCGCTTACACATTTTACTATTTTCATAGAGAATAGAACCTTCTATTTCTAACCTTTACCATCTTGTACTTGAGAGTGAGAATTTGAAGAAAAAATTTAGAGTTAATCTTCTCACTTTCTACTTTAGATTTCTAGCTATCATGGATGAGCAACTCAGTAATTTTTATTTCCGGTTTAATATATATATTAGGGTAAAATTCTCTTTGCTTGGAGGTGTGCTATGTAATTGATACTGAGATTTGGTATGGGTCTTTGTTAATTAATTGAATTGTAGTTGATTTGATATGGGTTCATCTTGTTCTTCATCTATTCATTTATAATTTGACGTTGCAAATTCAAATTTAATTTAGATC
Organism: Solanum sejunctum; assembly: GCA_025642045.1. Taxonomy (NCBI): domain Eukaryota; kingdom Viridiplantae; phylum Streptophyta; class Magnoliopsida; order Solanales; family Solanaceae; genus Solanum; species Solanum sejunctum. Next base: position 17,158,837 of record JAOTQJ010000102.1, read on the forward strand.
TTTAATTTCTACTTGAAATTGAACATTAAAATGGAAGAAACTCATGATAGTCTATATTTAATTAATCATTTGGGTTGATGTTCAGAAGGATTTAGTCGACTAAAGTGTAAAAAGGTTTATTATGCTTTATTATGTGCAGGAGACTCGAAAAAATTCATGTAAAAGCCAAGAGTTAATTGATAAATAAATGTATTACCAACAATTCTAACCTGCCCATAGATAATCAACCCCTACAAACAATACTCAAGATCCATATTATTAAATTAATATTTAATTAAGCAACATCCCCAGGCTCTAGTTGAAGTTTAAGCATGATATCTTTACTCTTGTTAATTGAAGTTTAAGCATGAAATATTGACTCTAGTTAAATATTTTCCTCCTTTATTTTTAGCAATAACAATTTTCTTTAAATCAATCTATATTTTAGTTCATAACTTCACTCTTTTACTAGAATTAATGTCAGATATTCCCTGGGGATCAATCCCGATCATATTGAGTTAGGTATGTATTGCTAGTGACCGCATATACTTTAGACATGTATGAAGTATACTGTTGAGCATTATCAACCAATGGCGTCGTTGCTAGAGAATGATGCATTGATTCTTAAATAGAAGTATTTTTTTTTGTGATTGTGTGCTCTTACTTTTTTTCCCCTTGTTTGTGTTGATTATAGGTGATAATATAAGTTAACATAAAAGTGGTGCAACAAGTAATGAGAAGATAATGAATGATGGGTATATACACTATGATGTGTCTTTGAGATATCTTGATCGAGCGGATGCAATCAATTTGCCACAATCATTGGCAATGCCATTTTTTACGTCATCAATACTATGTTACACTTATAAATAAAAGAATCATTTTAGAGATTTGTAGATAAGGATCCACATGAACATCTTAAGAACATCAATGTGTGTGGTCTATTTCCTTTCAAGAATATCTCCCAAGAATCTATTTGATTGAGGCTATTTTCTTTCTCTCTAATGGGAGAGGCAACCCAGTGATTGGATGAGCTGTCATATGACTCCATTACATCTTGGAAAGAGTTGACTGAAACATTTCTTGGGAGATTCTTCCCATCATCCAAAATGCTTCAACTTTAAGATGAAATCATAAATTACCAAAGAATTGATGGTGCACCATTGCATAAAACATGGTTGCATTATTAAAAGAAGCTACTGGAATGTCCTATCCCCGATCTTCTTGCCAAGATTCTTTTATAAGTTTTCTATAGGTACCTCAAAAATATAAATGAAGAGGCGGTTGATTAACTCATTAGTGGTAGTATTGTACTCAACCATTTCCTGAAGCTTCAGCATTGCTAGATACAAATGACGAAAATAAATCACACATGTTACGCTCATAAGGATGAAGTAGTTCCTACTTCTATTACTTTGTCAAAGGAATAATTGTTGAAGGATCAAAAGAAGGATGAAAATATAATGAAAATTATGACACAATTAGATCTATTAATGAAACATGTGATGGAAGCACATCCCGAATTCACTTGGTGATTTGCTAAGTGAGTTAGATAGGCTTCAGTGCCTATCCTTGTTTTTTAAAATCACTTTGTATTTTAATTATTCATTAATTCATCACTCATGAAAATTTCTTTGTGCCTTTACAAATATGTCTAGATTCAAGCGCATTGTCAAGAAATCAAATCTCTCATGTACCTCTCCATCAAAACCAAAGCAAAAAGGGAGTTGTGATTTCTAAGGAGGCGACTCAACAAGGGTCATCCATAAGAGTATCCTCAAAGGTGCGAGGGAAAGGAAAGAAAAAGGTGCCCTACAACAAGGTCACTCAGGGGCATGATAGTGAAGAATCCCTAAATGTCTCTTAGTCGAAATCCAAAGATATATAAGATGATTGGTCCAAAACCCCAATGCATGAGCCAGTTACTTCAGGACCCTTAATGCCGCACAAGTGTTATAAAATTAGAGTGACATTGGATCAATCAGAGGAAATTAAAGTCCTTGTTCGGTTTTATTCGGAGTCGATAGATTTGGCATTTTTCATTAGCAATACATTCTACGTCATCACCTTTACTAACTCTCTAGCGACTTTAATGACCGAAAAATAGGCTAATTTTATATAATGTCAAATCATAGATTCTTTGAAAAATTTTACCACTAATCGACAGTAAAGTACATTTATATTTTTGTGATGACATATTTAAAAAGTTATCAAATTTATGCCAACATCAGTTGAAATGAGACAAGTGGCTTCTTTCGTGTAGCGTAAAGATAAAATATGCATCTTAGATATCTCTCTCTCTTTCTTTTTTTCTTTTTAGTTTTTAGCATATTTTTATTATTTCTTTAACAAGAAACTTTCTAATACTTTATATGTAGATTGAGGATCTCCATTTTTAAAAATGAAACATACAGCTCAGAAAAGAAATCAAATATCTCAAGATTCAAATACTATTTATTCAAAGAAATAGCAGCTTCTTGGGGAATAAAAAGTTAATTTCACGAGGTTGAGGGTTCAACTTACTTGGTGAACTCAATGTATTATATAGTTAAGATGAATGGTCCATATTCATGAGTACAAGATCTTGTAGCACTTATCAATGAGGTCTTGTTGATTAGTATTATACCGAAGAAATCAATTATAGCCATTAATACAATTGAATTCGTTCTTCATAGACAAATTTGAAATTTCAAGTAAAATCAATTTAGAATCATGGGATCATTTTCTATCAAATAGAAAGAACTATACCACAAAATGTATGTTAGACCCCGTAATTAA
>JAOTQJ010000102.1:17161693-17185970 GCA_025642045.1 Solanum sejunctum
ATATGATGTCGGGTTGGTTTGGCCTCGGGTTTGTTATTTAAAATCAAAAATAAAACAACCCAAATATAGTCAGATTTTTCTCGTTAATACCAAATCAAGTCAAATCAAACCACTAGTCGAGTTTTTTTCTTGGGTTAACTTGGTTTGCTGTTTGATTCGATTTTTGATTTGATTTTGTTCACCCCTAGTTACAAGAACAAAACTCCCGAATAATATTTGATGTGGGATGGATTTATTTCGTATGTAGGAATACATGTATGCATCAAGCCAACAATGTTTTCCCATTATAATTGGTTCAGGGTCAGAAACAAAATAATTTCCATCTAAACTTTAATTTAAATGGTGTTATATCTGAGTTAATTGCTCTACCATGCACAAAGATAGATCCCTAAACAAGGTTGGAGTGAATGTTAGATTTTCTAACATTTGGGTGAGAGATGATTGACAGCTAAAATTTTATGAGTGGGATGAATTATCTAGATCCTCGTAAAAAAAAAAGAAAGGTGAATTTGAAGTTCAAGAGATAGTTCATTTGCATAATGTTGCAAAATTGATTACCAGATAAGTTTGCTGACCCAATGTTATAATTCAGCTACAAATGCTCCAACGAGAAGTCCTTAAAGGACAGAGTTTATGGTACGCTTGAAGTGATGTGATAGACCAGTCGATCCCAAATGTAAATTCCTTGAAAAAGGAGAGAAGCAAATGATCAAGATGGTCATGATAATGCAGGAAGTGCTTTAAAGGAGTACAATGACATAACACTTTATAAGACCTTGACAAAGGTTCAGGTACCTGAAGTGATGAAAAACGAAGAGATCTCAATAAATTATGTCATATTGGAATCGAGTCAAATGACCGTCAATGGTATATTTTATATGAAGTAGCGCTTAATGCTATAAACGGTATCGAGAATCCTGAATGCAAATCTATCATATAGTATGGACAAATAAACGATTGGCCAAATAAAATGCATTATTCAAGTATATTATACTTGACTTAGAAAAGTAATGGTATAGACTAACACTCCAGAAATAAAGATATAATATCAGTAGGGTACAAATGAATCATTAAACGAAAGTATAATCATAAAGAATAAAGTATGATTTATCCATAGAGTTTTTGCGAAGGTCTTGACATTATAATGGATATATATTCTCCAATGATGGATGCAATGAGACTTGTTTCAGTCTAGCAATAGATGAAATACTTGAATATGTGTAATAAATGATTGTCATGTCTAGCTAGACTATGAAGGTCTTATATAAATCCTTCTGACGATTTAAAAGACTTTAAAGGGATTCCATTGAGTACCCTAATGGTTGTGAGATTGCTTAACATAAGTAATAATCAATTTTGATCTTATGAAAATGATTAAAAAATATTATGTATTAGTGCAATTGGCGCATTTATAGATTGCTGATTATGCAAATGCTAGAAGATTACTGTATAACAAAAGTTATGTGAGAATATTGTTATATTGTCATATTATCATTCAAGTTATGCAAGTGATTCAACATATAGAAGATGTGCGATTTTTCTTTGATCAGAAGAGACAAAATTGGAATGATCAATCTTCGAGTCAAGAATTATGAATTATGCATATATCAATCACTTCTTCAAGTCATGCAAAAATATTAGTCATCCATGAAGCAAGAAAATGTATGATTATTCCAGCCACCATATACAAAAATAATGTTGCATGTATGACTCAATTAAAGAGAGAATATATCAAAAGAGACCAGACAAATCATACTCTTCGGTCTTTAACAAAATGGTAAATACAAGTTCAACGGATCCGTTCAAGTGATAATCTTACCGAGTTATTTACTAAAGCATTGTTAACATCAACATTTGACAAGTTGAGGTATAAAATTGAAATACGTTGTCTCTGAGATATCAAGCTGAAGCTTTTATCAGGGGGAGAATGACATACGTTGTACTCTTTTTTTCTTAACCAAGATTTTGTCCCATTGGATTTTCCTGGTGAGGTTTTTAATGAGCCAACACTCAATGCATATTATAAGAGATGTGTACTCTTTTTTCTTCACAAGACTTTTTCCCGTTGATTTTTTTCTAGTAAAGTTTTAACGAGACACATTATCTATGGGCATCCAAGGGGGAGTGTTATAAATACATTGAATGTGTGAATTGTCCATTTAGTTGATACATAAACTCCTTATATTCATGTTCCCTAGGTTTTATGAACCATTTTAGATAAAAATATATCTATTAAGTATGTCATTGAATATGGTGACTTTTGAAGTGATTTCTCAATCTATAAATAACGTTATCATTCAGCATTGTAAGTGAAAAAAAAAAGAAAGAAAGTTTTGAATAAGATGATCTCTATACTTTTACTCTCCATATTATTTTATATTGCTTATGTTTTACAACACTTTATTTTTTATTTGTTTGTTTAATTAGATTGGACACAAAACATAACCTTTGGTGGATTTTTTAAATAAAAAGTAAATAAAAACTCGAAATAAGTAATTTTTAGTTATAAATACCTTTTGCAGTTGTTTCATGGAGGTCAAAAGTTTCGTCTCCACTAAAATATTGCATTGAACATATATTCCTTCATCTCCTATCTTCTTGTCACGCGTACCAAAAATTTTCCATCCAAACTTTATTACAACAGATCATGGTGAATACCTCGAGGAACTCTGAAGTTGCATGAGTTGTCTACTTTTGTATATATTGTACGAACGTTCGTATAATAGTCAATCCACTCAACTTTTGACTCTTCGAATCTAACTTCAAAAGCTACTATCTCTGCAAAAGCTGTTACCTAATCTTATTATTATTACAACACCATGTGGATTTCGAAGAGTATGTTAATCTACCGCTCTCATTTTCGCACTATTTACTGGTTGAACATTTCGGGTTCAAATAAAGGCGGGCTCGAAATTAAAATCTTATGATTTCAACATTTTAAAGTTATTGAGTTAGTTTGCATACATATATATCATGGATCTTTTAATATAAATATAAAAGGTAAAAGTATTAGAAACGCATGTCAATTTATTTAAAATTATTAATTTGATCCTTAAACTATTGACAGGTCAAATAACACCCTTCAACTTGATGAAACAGACTCAGTTACACCTCTTCCATTTGATGTGTTGTGCACTAACCACATTAGTACATAAAATGATGAAAAATAGGCCACATCAGTTTTCTTTTTTTAAAAAAAAACTTTTTCCTTTAATTTTTTACCAAAACTATTATTATTATTTTAAAAATAAATGAGATTAAAAGTTTATGTTTTGAAAGAAAAATTCATATTTTGGAAATTTTAACCCAAACGCTCCCATCTCTAGAGTTATCAATACGGGCCGACCCACCCTGTCTAAGCTAGTTCTTACAAGCTTTGAAACTTGATATGACAGATTGGGCTGGGCTAACCTCTTTTTTTATGGGCTAAAAAATAGCTAGTCCAACCTATTTGTACGTGGATCGCAGGCTTTGTCGGGCCCTCATATTTTTATTCTTATATTTTTTTAATAAATTTTTTAATTAAATTATAATTTAAACATATTAAAATAAATAGCAACAAGACAATATTACATAGTATTAGTGTTACTATTACTTCCTCCGTCCACTTTTACTTGTCCACTATACTATTTTGAGATATCCAACCATACTTGTCCGCTTCATAAAATCAAAAGATAATTTCAAACTTAATTTTTAGTTTACCCTTATCATTAATTATAATTGTTATTTTCTTGTTACATTTTTCAAGACGTTCTAGTTGCTATATTCAAAAGGTGATTTAGTAAAATTACTCATATTATTTACTGTTTCTTAATCCCTGTGCTAAATCAATAAAGGATAAGTAAAGATGGATAGAGGGAGTACATATTATAAAAATATAATTTGTATCTAAAGTTTAATATTTAAAAATTTTAAATGAACTTTGAGTTTGAACTCTTATTATTTTTAATACTCTATTTTCTTTTTATTTTTAATTATTTTTTAATTCGACTCACGCGTCGGTCCGACCCAACCCATATTGCAAAAGCCCCACAAATCAGCAGGTTTATTCAAGCAGGGCTAAAAAATTTATTTTTAAATGAACTCCAAAAGTCGTAGCTCAACCCTTCTAAATCACATGTTAGGCCAGGCTGACCCAATGGGCCTAGCCTATATTGACGGCTCTACCCACTTCATACAAAAAAATAAAATTTTATTTTTATAAAAAATTTAAACAAAATTTTTATTTTTACTCCACCCCATGACCCCATCCCCTCAGCACCTCACCCACCACGCATCCACTCCATACAGAAAAAGTTAAAAATTAATTTTAAAAAAATTTAAATTTTAAAAATTTTATTTTATTATTCCACCCGGTCCTCCACCTCCACCCCAACCTCTCACCCCTACAACACCCCTACCCCTCGAAAAAAGAATTTAAATATTTATACTCTAAAAGATGTTTTGTACTCTCTAACTAAAAATAGATTTTTTTCTAGGTTGGTATTTTCGTTTATTAACAAAAAAATAGAAAATATTTTCTACTTACCAATTAAATATGAGAAAATGAGTTAGAAATCAACTTATTTTTTAGAAAAAATATTTTTCGGGAATAATAACTATTTTACTTTATTTTTTGTTTATTAAATATACATGTGTATGTCATATCAATCAAAAAAGTCAAAGTGTGGTGCGTGCACAACATATCAAATGGGAAGAGTGTAATAAGCTGTTTCGTCAAATTGAAGAGTATTTTTAGGCCCGTCAAGAGTTTAGTAACAAAATCAATAATTTTGAATAAGTTGGAGAACGTTTTTAATATTTTTGCCAATATAAAATTGTAAATTAAAACCATAAACTTCGATTGAATTTGTAATTAAAGCTTTCATTCTGCATAATAAGGATGAACGGAAAAAACCTTTTGAACATATACTATATGTCGCTTCCTCCTTTGGGCTCTATCTACTTGTTTCTCTCTCTCATCATATCTTCCTCAAATAAGGTGGCTCGTCGGTTATATTAATATTGGACTTTCTAATATGATATTGTCATAATGAATGGTCCATGAGCACACTTCTTTAAATAATTAAATTTTAATTTTTTGTATCCGAAATGATTTATAGTTATTTATTTTTAAATTATTAGTACAATTGAATTTATAGGACGTGATTTAAAGACAAGCGAATTAAATGACAAAGTAATGAAATTGCGAAAAATCAATATGCTCAAGTATTGTGGCACGTGTTATTCTAGAAGTTACAATTGATGAAATAGTAAGATATAAGGCCTGAATTTTGGTGGTGGTGGGTGGCAACGATACTGAAAAAAGGATTGCTTTCTTTGATTTGATGGAGTGCCTTTTACCAAAATAAGATGCCTTCTTTGGCTCTGCCTTCATCTGCCTAACGGTTGGTGAAGATTTTCCAATTTTTTCACAATAGTTAGTCTCTACAGGATAATGATAAAGTTTATATACATTTTATTCTTTTCAAATTTTATTTGTGAAATTATTATGATCCTCGTCTTAAGCCTCCTAATATGAGGGGCCTGGTTGTAGATATTTTTAGAAAATAATATTAAGTATATTATTTATAGAAATATAAAGTTTTCATGTAAGAGGAAAGAATTATTAGACTTTTGACAAATTTAGAATACTAGGTCTCCAGAAAAATTAAAATGACTTGACTATAATAAACTTCATTAAGAAAAAATCAAAATTTTGTTGGGGCTCATGCATCGGAGTGAGTAATAAAATTTAAGAGGAATAAATAAAGCAAAATGAATACCAAAAAATTTAACGTGATTCACCCAGAACTTTTGAGCTACGTCCATAAATCAATACTTCTAGTATATTTCTTTTACTATTACAAATAGTAGGCACAAGTAAATAATTTTGTCTACTATTACAAATAGTAGGCTCTCGAAGAAAAATACCAAAAATAGTGAACACACTATTTATTTCTTTTAAGAAAAGAAAATTTTCTACACACTCTAATTTTTCTTCACAGATTATTTTATTTTATAGTCTATGGTATACCTCACAGAAGAAAAATCCTCACTTTCTCTCTGTGGTTGTCTCTGTATTTTTTTTCTCTCTTCTGAATGATAAATGAAGAATCAATTACTCCTTTATATATAAGTAATTTGGTAGTTGGGAGCCTCCCTTTTTATCATTTATCAAAAGTGGTTAACAACTTTTGACAAACAATCTTGTTGGGCGGTGCAACAAATTTCTTTGAGAAGAAATTGTCATATGGACTATGCAGCAATTGTTGAAAAAGTTTTCACGTGGGCCCTCCATTTGGAGGGACCCACTCAATAATTCTCCCTCTTCCAACAAATGGTGGGCTCTGTCATTCCTACAACTGTTCGACAATACTCGAACTTCTCCCTTAGTAGAATCTTTGTTATCATATCCGATCTATTTTTATCAATATGGATCTTTTGAAATTGTAGTAGCTTTTTTTCCAATGCATCAATTATCCAATGATATCTTGCATCGATATGTTTGAACTTTGCGTGAAAGGAGGCATTCTTGCAAAGATGGATGGCACTTTGATTGTCACTGAACATGTCAAACTTGTTTTCTTTGACATCAAGTTATTTAAGAAATTTCTTCATCCAGAACAACTCTTTGCAAGCTTCTGTTGCTGCTCTAAATTCTGCTTCTGTTGAAGACAATGCAATACATTTTTGCAATTTTGACTGCCAAGACACAGCTCTTCCTGCAAATATAATCAGGTATCCTGATGTAGACTTTCTTGAGTCAATATCGACAGCTAAATCTACATCTGTGTATCCAACTAACACAGGTACTGCCTCTCCAAAACATAAGCATATTTTGGATGTACCTCGAAGATACTTGAGAATCCATTTAACAACTGTCCAATGTTCCTTTCCAGGATTTGAAAGGAAACGATTCATTAATCTAATCGAGTGAGCAATATTTGGTCGTGTACACACCATGACATACATCAAACACCCAACTGTTGAGGCATATGGTATTCTAACTATTTCTTCCTTCTCCTTGTCAGTAGAAGGGCACATACTGGAACTCAATTTAAAGTGATTAGCAAGTGGACAACTAACCCGCTTTAGCCTTGTCCATATTGAATCTCTGAAGTACTTTTTCAATGTACTTCTCTTGAGATACCCAAAGCTTCCTGGTGCTTCTATCTCTTGTAATTCTCATGCCAAGAATTTGATTTGCTGATCCTAAGTATTTCATCACAAAAGACTTTTTCAATTGTACCTTTAAATTGTTGATTCTTGAAATATTTTTTTCCAACAATCATCATATTATCTATATAGAGTAGAAGGATAATAAAATCATCTTCAGAGGATTTATTGATAAACATATTGATCTGCAGTAGTTTTTATGAAGCCTTACTCTCGTATAACAGATTCAAACTTCTTATACCATTGTCTTGGTGCTTATTTCAAGCCATATAAACTTTTCTTCAATCTGCAGACATAATCCTCTTTTTCCTTCACTTTGAAACCCTCTGGTTGTTCCATGTAAATTTCTTCTTCTAGATCTCCATGAAGAAAGACAGTTTTCACATCCATTTGCTCAATTTTTAAATTGAAACTTGCAGCTAGCCCTAGTACAGTACAAATGAATGTTATTTTTACAACAGGTGAAAATATTTCGTCAAAGTCAATGCCCTTCTTTTAACTGAAACCTTTGACGACCAATCTCGCTTTAAAGCATGGATGGACTCCGTGTTCTTCATGTTTAATTTTGAACACCCATTTATTCATCAATGCTCTTTTACCATTAGGCAACTTCACGAGATCAAATGTTTTATTCTCATGCAAGGATTTCATCTCATCTTGCATGGCTTCCAACCATTTTTTATTGTTTTCATTGTCCATTGCTTCACTGAAGCTTTTTGGTTCTCCCTCGTCAGTCAGGTAACCCACTGGATCTTCTTAAGGGTACTGGAGACTCTCCAGCTATTGGTGGTTGAGTGTGACCACCATTAACATTTTCTTCTTCTGGTTCATCTTCCTAAGGAATACCTTCATCATCTGTATCTTTCGGATGGCCATTATAAACCTCATCTTCAACTTGAGTTGGTACTTTTAATGAAGAATTCAACTTTAAGCTTGTTGAATCATTTGTAGGAGTAAAGCCTTCTTTGTCTGCTTTATTTATATCCTTAATAGTTTGATCTTCAATAAAGACAGCATCTCGACTCCTAATCAGCTTCTTGTGCACTGGATCATAGAACCTATAGCCAAATTCATCTTGACCATAGCCAATAAACACACACTGCGTTGCTTTGACATCAATCTTTTACCTTTAATCCTTTGGAACATGAACTAAGGCTATGCACCTAAATACTCGTAAATGTTTGTAAGAAACATTTCTGCCTGACCAAATTTTCTCCAGAACTTCATATTGAAGTGAAGCACATGGTGAGCAGCTTAGCACATACACTGTTATAAGTAGTGCTTCACCCCAAAAAGATTTATCTAGCTTTGAGTGAAAGAGTAAACACCTTATTCTTTCTATCAAAGTTCGATTCATCCTCTCAGCTAAACCATTTTGTTGTGGTGTCTTTGGAGGCGTCCTTTGATGTCTAATACCATGCTTTTTGCAATAAACATCAAATGATCCAATATATTTTTCGCCATTGTATGTGCAAACACATTTGATATTCGTCCTAGTTTCTCTCTCAACTGAGGTATGAAATTGTTTGAAAACTCCTAGCACTTGATCCTTAGACTTAATGGTATAAGCCTAGGTCTTTCTTGAATGGTCATCGACGAAGGTCATAAAATATCTGGCTTTACCAAGTGACTTCGATAGTGGACCACACACGTCAAAGTGAATCAGATCTAAAATATTTTCTATTCTGAAATGTGGAGAACTATGAAAAGAGACTCTGTTCTATTTCCCAGCTAGACAATCTTCACATTTCTTCAATGATACCTGATCTAAATCAGGTAGAACTTTATCTTTCACCAATATAGACATTCCTTTTTCACTTGTGTGGCAAAGTATATTATGCCATAAACGTGCGGTATTTTTATTTTTCATCACATTTATAGATACATCAGAGGCCTTTGCTTGCATCACATATAGTTTTGAGAGTTTGTGTCCTCTCGCAATGATAAGGGAGCCTTTGGTAAGCTTTCATTTTCCATTTTTAAAACTGTTTTGAAACCTTCATCATCAAGCTTGCCTATAGACATTAAATTTAGGCGCATGTCGGGGATGTGACTTACATCTTTTAGAAGAAGTTTCATGTCGTTATCCATTTCCAAACAGACATCTCCCTTGCCAATAACTTTTGACAAGTTTCTATTTTCCATCTTTACAACACCATAGTCTCCATGTGTGTAAGATGAGAAGAGGTTGTATGGTGTACTGTGAATGGTTGCACCACTATCAATTACCCAACTTGTCTCTTGAGTTAATTAACTAACAATCTCACTATCACAACTGATGTTGAACTCATTGACAAGATTTCCTTGTTCATCATCATTGTTTGTCTTTACCTCCATTGCCATGAACCTAGATCAGAATCTAATACCACTTGTTGAGGCCCATGCAGCGGAGTGAGTACTAAAATTTAGGAGGAATAAATAAAACAAAATGAATACCAAAAAATTTAACGTGATTCATCCAGAACTTTTGGGCTACGTCCATAAATCAACACTTCTATTATATTTCTTCTACTATTATAAATAGTAAGCACAAGTATACAATTTCTTCTACGATTACAAATAGTAGGCTCTCAGAGAAAAATATCAAAAATAATGAACACACTATTTTTTTTAAGAAAAAATATTTTCTAAGCACACACTCTAATTTTTCTTCACCAATTATTTTATTTCATAGTCTATGGTATACCTCACAGAAGAAAAATTCTCACTTTATCTCTGTGGCTATCTCTGTATTTTTTTCTCTCTTCTGAATGATAAATGAATAATCAATTACTCCTTTATGTTGAAGTAATTTGGTAGGTGAAAACCTCCCTTTTTATCATTTGTCAAAAGTTGTTAAACAACTTTTGACAAACAATCTCGTTGAACGGTGCAGCAAATTTGTTTAAGAAGAAATTGTCATATGAACTGTACAGCAATTATTGAAAAAGTTTTTATGTGGACTCTCTATTTGGAGGGATTCACTTGACAAATTTAAGGCCTCTACTCAAATTTGGCTTTAGGCCATTAGTATGTTTGAGTCAGTCGTCCCTAAATACCTGATTCTTTGAGTCACATTTCATTTGTTCCACATGTCATATACTGAATTTTTCCCACTTTATGTTTGGTTTCTATTATATCTAAAATTTATTTTAATTTATAAATTTTAAAATCTTCAATTAAAAAAATTATTTTTATATCAGATGAATCAAAACAAATAATTACTCAAGACGGTTTATATTTAAAGAATCTTTGGTATGCCACTGCAGCCTGTGTTATATAGTACGAGCTAGTTTAATAGGTCAAAGGAGTTGCACTTAGATTGAAGATAACGTGGTCCCTATGAGGTATCCATCCTTCGGGATTACTATTCTATTACTTCAGATATTATATTATTGCAGGTTGCATTATTTTATTTGATTTTTAAAAAAAATTAAATTTTTTTATTTAAAATAATTTTTAAATATTTATATGAATGTGATTCATTTCTCTGGGAGGGAGTTTAAAAATTCATTGTTTCTGATTGTGGTTTGATGAGATTCTTGTAAACTAAAGAATGATGATATTTTGTTTATAAAAAGATCAATGTTGGACTCAAAGGTGAAGACAAGGACATTTTAGGTTCAATAGGTGGATCATAAATGAACTTTAGACCAAATAAGTGAATTATGGATGATATTTATATACTATTTTCAATAGTTTAAAGGTATTTTAAATTATTTTTTGATAATAATATAATATATGAAGGTGATTGAGAGTCATAGTGATCCAAGTGAAATGTGAGTCAACTGGAAGTCGAGAGCAGTGGTACTTGGTGGTTGGACGTGGCTGAAGTTTGAACGAAGCCCTCTTTTCCCCCGCTCGCTCTGTCTGCTTTGTTGACAAAAGCAATGGCCCATTTCCCTTAATATATACTATTGTTTTGGTTTCTTCGTTGCCAACCAAAACCAATCTGACACAGCTATTTTACCTTTTTATATAATCCCATTCCAATTCCATTTCGGTTATCATGTCAATTTTCTGTACTCACTGCATTCGCTTCACACCCCTATTCACTGCATGTCGATCGAAAATTTGATTGGTTTGGTATTTACATTTTTATCAATTAAGATTTAAAAATTATAGGTTCAAAACAGTGCCCGCTCAAGGGCCAAGCAAGTGAAGCAATTGTTTGAGGCCCCAAATTTTTAAGACCTCATTTTTTTTATTTAATTTATATAATGAAATTGTGATCTAATTAAATTATAAATATTTATGAGGTTATAAATTATTTTATTAGTATAAATAAAGTTTAAAGTTACATTATTTTTTTAAAAATGAAAAGTTGTCATTTTTAAACAAATTAATAAGGAAAGTTCTATTATGTTTTTGAAAAGTTAGGGTAAAAAAAATAGTTTTTTTTTTTAAAAAGAAGAATTACTTAGAAAATGTGATTGACATTCATTGATTGTTAATTTACATTCTAATAATACTCCTTTATTAATTTCAATTATGTGTTTTAGTTAACTTTTTTTAAGTTAACTATTTAATTAGAATATTTTATTATTTTAATGACAAATACTATTTATAAATAGTGCTTGTCATTAAAATAATAAAATATTCTTATTAATAAAATTAAAGAAATATTATTAATTTGATGCAATAGTTTAATCTATGAACAGACAAATATGAGAAAAATAATTCAATTACTTATAATATAGAGATATCTTAATAGTTTTTGAATACTTAAAGTAATAATTTGGAGTTGAATAGTTAGGAGTTAAATAATTAATTGATCAAAGTTTAATTTTAAAAAAGACTCCTAAGTATAAAAAGGAGTAGTTTTAATATTTCAACTTAATTTTAATTACTCTTTTCTTTTTAAATTTGTTATGTCACATAATTTTATTAATAAAATATTTGATAATCAAAATTTTAGTTAATTTCAAAGTCTTAAATATTAAAAAAATAATAATATTTTTCTTTTTTCCTTAACAATTATTTATATAAAATAGTCTTAATTCAAAATTGTATTCTAAATATAAAAAATTTTTAATTCAAAAATGAATCTTGAAACTAAATAAATAAAATAATTAATTAAGAAAAATAGTGGAAAGATAATTTTGTCTAGAACAGAATATTTTAATAAAGATCAAAAAGTTCAAACAATATTTTTCAGGATCTTCACGCTTTTAATATTACTATATTATAGAAGAGCCATGGGAAGCAGCTGGTCGTCGACGTTCCAGCTTGCCCCCCAAGGCTACTTCGGTAACTTCTAGTTGCAGCTGCTCAAGCAAGCAGCAGGTCGACGTGTCTGCTTGAGCAACTTGAGGGTACGTCATAATTTTTTATGGTTCTTCTATTGTAACTTATTTTTTTTATTTTTATTTTAGTGCTAAAGAATATTATTAATCATGATAATTAAAGCCGCTCAAGCAAGCAGCAGGTCGATATCTAGCTTGAGTAGCCTGAGGGTCCATCCGTAATTTTTTATGGATCCTCCGTTTTATCTCGTTTGTCTTGTTTTTAGTGTTAAAAAAATACTGCTAATCATGATGAGAAAAAATTGCTCAAGCAGACAGCAGGTCGACATGGCTGCTTAAGCAGCTTGAGGGTATAGTCATAATTTTTTTATAATTTTTCTATTGTAATTTGTTTGTCATACATTTTATGTTATAAATGTTGCTAACTGTGCTAATTAAAGATGCTCAAGTAAGCAACAAATTGACATGCCTGCTTAGGGTGCTTGAGCGTATATCCATAATTTTTTGCGGTTATTCTATTGTAATTTGTTTGTCTTATTTTTAGTGTTTAAAAAATGTTACTGATCATGATAATTGAAGCTGCTCAAGCAGGCAACAGGCAAATATGTCTACCTGAGCAGCTTGAGGGTATATCGATAATGTTTTTAATTCATCTATTATCATTTGTTATCTTATTTTTAGTGTTAAAAGTACTACTAATCATGATAATTAATAACTTAAATTTTTTTTTAAAAAAATATGTTATGTCACAATATTTTTAATTAATTCTCAAAATTTTATCTATACCACTTAAATAAAAATAAAATAATAACAATCATTGAACCCGCATAAGCGCGAACACCGATGTCTAGATAGGTATAAATATAGATGAGCTACAATTGGATCATTTTATTGTTATGTATATATGTGAACTGTAATTATATGCATTTTCTTTTTCTTTTTATTGATGTATTTTGTCGAGATCTAACTAGACAAGCAGTTCGACTGAGCAAAGTTCGAGAAAATATTATGGCTGATTTTCTACATCATATCATATGCAATTATTTCCTCGTCCCATGAAGCTCTAGTATATACTACATACTTGATGGGCGTCAAAAATAAAAAAATTAAAAAAATTTGCAAGACCATATGCTAAAAGGAAGGAACTTAGGTGTGTAATGGACGGAGCACAAAATATAACGATAATCAACATGACATGCACTTGAAGAGGGGCATCAAAAGGACAACAAACGAAAGGTCCAACAAAAGGTTACTCTCATTAATAATATTCTCTCCATTTTACTCCGTCGTCATTTCAAATATAAATTTATAATTTTACTCACTATAACTTAAATAGCATATCAAGAAAGATATTTTTTCGTTCCTTTTTTTATTATCATGTTAGACTTTTTGAAAATCAATTTGACTAATTTCAACCCTAAATTAGATTATATTAATTTAATATTTTAAAATAAAAAATTAAATATTAAAAAAATATGAAAAGTACTATATATTATAATATTTTTATTAATATTATCATAAAAATATACATCTTAAAATGTTAGTCAAAATTCATATAGTTTAATTTTTAAAAAGAAAACTATGATAACTTAAAAAGAACAAAGAGAGTAATTATTTTTTCTTAATGTTATACTTTTAGCATTAATTACTTATTCCTCAAATCATTTTTTAAGGCTAATAGTACTGCCTCCAAATCCATGTTAAGTAAATTTTTTAGGGTCTTTTTTGTTATTTAAAATAATTGAATTGTTTAAAGTTTAAAAAGGATATTTGTAAATTTTTTTCATACTTATCTTTTCATTTATTGAATTTATATTTTCTACAGGATAAATTATACAAGTTACAAAATTATATTTATCATTTCACTAGGAGTAATGATAGAAATTATTAGTTCAAATTTAAGTGCGTAAATATTTTTCTTATTACATGTACATCAATTCAATTAGCATAAAATAGATAAGATACTAAACATTAATTAACAAGAGTAATATGGCAAAATAATTATATCAATTTTTATTTTCTTGAAGGTGCGCTAAATCCAACTGTGACAAATAAAAGTTAATTTATCATGAAGTGACAAATTGGATTGGAGATTTTATCAAAGATTTATTGGTCAGAGTATTATATGCCACGCCAAAAGAAAAAAATAAAATAATAAAAAAAAAGATTATATCATTATTATATGAACACCCAAACGTATAGTCAAAAAACATATCCCTGAATATTATTTGAACCCAAAATGAACAGACCTCCAGTAAAACACTCCCCGCTCCCCCCTGACAATATAAATACAAATATATACAGTCATAGAAGAGAGGAGGGGTCTCTTTAGGAATTTATTTGAAGAGTGAAATTATAAGAGGTTGGTTGGTACACGAAATGAGATAAATAAAAGTATTTTATAAATTTATTTTATCACGTCTTTTATTTGAGATTATTTTAATAAAATGATGGATTAAAATAATTTTAAAATTAGTTAATATCTTAAACAAAAAATGAGATAAAGTTATTCTCAGATCATGTCGATATTATTATCTTAGTGGGATAAAATAATACTAATCTTGAACCTTTTGATCGAATGAGATAAGGTTGGAATTAAATTTTTATTCTGTTTAGTTGAAGGTACAAATTTAATCCAAAATAGATTTATACCTTCAACAAAAGAGAGTATAATCTTATTCTTAATTTTGATCACAAAATATCTCATTCAATTCCTCTCATATATTTATCAATATATTAAATATATCTTAAACCAATTACCAAACAACCCTAAGTAATTTAGGAAACTAAGTTGAGATTTAAATTATCATGATTCAGGAACAAGGAAAATAAATGGACTTATTTGATAGTTGATAGCAATATGATAAGATCAGAACTACATAAGGAAATAAATTAATCTACTAACTAATGATGGAAAGAAATTTACTTTAATTTTTGAACTTGTGCAACCTCTTAACTAAATAAAAGAAAAATGCATAAATACTTTTTTGTTTGTTTGTTTGTTTATGGATTTGATAAACATCAAAAAAAATATTTATAAATTAAGTGTTTATAGGTTATTAAACCAATCAAAATTCATAAGTTTATCACTTTGAACTTACCATTTTATAATTTATGAGCAACTTTAATCTGATTAATCTTTTTTCTGATTTTATCTCTAGTACCTTTTTGTAATCTCCAAATGTTCGTGCTAAAACATAATTTTTAATTATTTTCTCTGTTCTATTTTGTGAAGTGCTTTTGATTTTATATTTTCTCTTGTAAAATAACTTCCATGATATTTATAGCCATTTTATGAAAGTGTTTATTAATTCCTTTTTATTAGAACAAATTAATTGCTGATTTTTATCTGAATACGTAATTGCTTACATATATAATCAATTTTTGCATCTAAAATGGATGCTTATAAACTACTTCTAATGAGCTAATCCCAACAAGATCTAGCTTAAAAATTAAATTCTCCCTATTTTGAGTTAAATTTAAAGTCTAATTTGATATAGTATCTCATCTGATTTATCGCAGAACCTATTGGTGGGAGTGAAAATATTCCAGTCCTAGACCAATTGAAAGGGGGTGATGAATGTAAAGAGTCTCATGGTAGGGAAGAATGGCTATCATAGAATTTGATGCGATGGATGGAGTTATTCTTTTTTTAACCAAATGTTTCAGGTTCGAACATAAAAATATGAAAAAATTCTTATCGAATTTGGATTATTCGAAATCCAATATGAATATCTAACACCGGATATGAAATTTGACAGGTGGAATACCTAATTTGACATTTAGTTGGAAATCCAGTCAGCAGAGGTAGCTTATGTAGCTAAGGCTCACTCTGGATGGCATGCTTAGACATCATGTACAACCAAAACTCATCCGACCAGAAAAGTTTTGTTCCTCCTATGAGTCCTAGAATCTCCTTCTCTAATGATTTTGTTGATTCATCATCAAATACTGCCACTCCACTTCACCAAATGATGAGAACCTATAGGGATGCCCCTGTTTCCTCTGACTTCGAATTCAATGTCACTAATTATTCCATGATGAGTGCTGACCAACTTTTTTCCAAGGGAAGGTTGTTGCCCTTCAAAGAAACTAATTCCTCTCACAACACTACTACTCTTAGAGATGAACTCCTTCATGAGGATAAAGATGATGATGTTTTTTCCTCTAGACCCCCTAAAAGTTCTACCAGATGGAAGGGACTTTTAGGCCTAAAAAAATCTCACATTGGGTCCAAGAAAATTGATAACAACAGTCAACCCTCTCTAGGAAAGAGGTCCAATGTAGCTCATCAAGATCCATTTCATCGAACCAAAAATTCACAGGCACGTACCATTTAATTTAATTGAAATGACATATCAAGCCAAATTTCTACAGTTCAACTTTATTTGAAGTGATAAATAGTGTAGTAGTATTTTTAATGCTTTTTTCATTTGTTACCTCATCCTATATTTGATGTTCCATTCCATTCATTCCAAATAAATCAATGTAAAATTAGTTATTGGGCTTAACTCACACCCTAAAAAGTAATCCAAAGAGAAAGATTGTGCATTTGTTATAAAGAGTCTATTCATCTCATTAATCATCATTGTTAGATTTTTGTCATTCTTCAACAATTAACAAGATAGGTTTTCCTTTGGTATTCTCAATGTGACAATTATCGACCCAATGTTTGCAGGAAGCATACCATGGGGCTGGTGGAGGATCTAGTAGTAGAGATGTGGAGTTTCGTTTTAATTAAAGTTGTTTACAGAGGGGGTATTAGATTCTTGCTTCTAATTTTAGTTAATTAATGTGTTTAGTGTGATGGTAGCTTTGGATTTTAACTAGCCAAAACTAAATCAATTGGCAATTTTGTACGAGTAATTGGGAAGGTTTGATGTATTTTGCCATGAGAGATTGTCGAGCACTAAGTTGATATTATTCATGCTGTCTATTTTGCATTGATTCATCTGAGAGCTTCAGCATTGTATAGGGCCCCGGGCCCATTCTATTTTTCTTCCCCTCTCTATGGAAGTATTTAAGGCAATTTTACACTTAAAAGCGGCTACAATCTTTAGGGGTAGTTGAATTGGATATAAGTTATGCTAAAATTAGTTACATTGGGATAAGTTATAATGAGATTATTTATGTTGAGAGTAGTTTTTATTACTTGTTTGGTTTGTCATATTTAAAATACTATTCATTGCATAATTTCAAAGTATATATTCTTTGTTTACAAAAATACCTTTCATTTTATTTAGTTATTTTTTTAATATTTTTTTTGCGAGCTTTAGCTATTCATACTTAAAATAAAAATTTCATCTTATTTAATGTAAAGAATGTTCGATATGCATTTTCATGATTATGGCGTATGTTTTTAAAATTAAACTTTCATCTTATTTAATCTAAAAACAAAACGTCCATCTTATTTAGCTTTAAACAAAATTTTCATCTTATATAGAGTAAAAAATAAAACTTCATCCTATTTAGTTTAGAAATAAAACTTCCATCTTTGTTAGCTTAAAAATAAAATTTTCATTTAAGTTTGCTAAAATAAAAAATTTATTATTAAATTTTGAAGTTATCTACATTTTAATTGATACATAAAAATATAATATTTAAGTGAGTAATGAACTATTTAATTAAAAATATGTATTTAATAATGGGGTGAACATTTTAAGAGAAATTAAAATATAAATAAACATAAGTATTAGACTAATAAGTTAAACTTATAATATATTCATAAATAGAAATTATATTTATAAAATATTATTTTTAATAGAAAAATATATTATCATAAAAATAATAATTAATTAAGGTTGTGAAAGTTATTATAAATATTGTTACAAATTATGTTAATATACATGAATATAAAAGTGGTGTATAAAAGAGAGTTTAAAGAAGGGTATTTTTGGATTTTTCCATACTTTATCCCAGAATAAGTTATCCTGAGATTATTATTCCATCCATAGGGAGAGATAACTTATCCAATACTAATTATTATTTTTGAGATAAGTTATTTCATTCTTTGCAACCAAACAATAAAATAAGAACCACTAAAAAATTATCTCATCATTAATTTTTTTTATTCATCACACCAAACGACCCCTTAATGGTTTGTCTTACCCAGCCTAATATATTGCTTTCTTTCATTCACAAATTTCAGTATCACTTTTTAAGGGATCTACAAAATTACTTGTTTCGTTCACTGTTACTTATTTGGATTACTTTTCAAGCTCATCACCTTAGTGATGACTTAATAATTTTTTTTTAAAGAAATAAATTAATCAGTTTAAATTTTGTATGCCCCATAAAATCAACTGCTGACGAAATACTTTATTTGGAGGATAAATAATCAACTGTTAAGAAGAAAACACGAAAATATAATATCATATATTTGCCAATGAGAGGATGATTAATGACAATTTAGTAATATTTAGCTAATGTAAAGGCAAAGTTATAATTATATCCATCATATCAAGGCAAATTATAAATATCTATAATAAAATATTTTATCCCAAATTTTTATTCTAAAACTAAATAAAATAATTAAAGTAATTCTAGAATGTTCAGAAGATCATTTTTAGAGGTGTCAATCCGGGCCGACCCACCCCATCCGAGTTAGCCTTTACAAACTTTGGAATTTGACACAGATCGAATTGACCCTTTTTTTATGGGCTAGAAAATAATCATCCCAATCCATTTGTACATGGGTTGCGGGCTTTGTTAGGCCCCCACATTTTTATTCTTATTTTTTTTAATAAATTTTAAAATTAAATTATAATTTAAATATATTAAAATAAATAGCAACAAGACAATATTACATAGTATTAGTGTTACTATTACTCCTTCCGTCTATCTTTATTTGTCCACTACACTATTTTAAGATGTCCAACAATACTTATCCACTTCATGGAATCAAACGATAATTTCAAACTTAATTTTTAGTTTACCCTTATCATTAATTCTAGTAATTGTTTTCTCGTTATATTTTCCAAGACATTATAATTGTTATATTCAAAAGGTGATTTAGTAATTGCTCATATTATTTATTATTTTTTAATTCCTGTGCTAAATCAACAAAGAACTAGTAAAGATGGATAAATGGAGTACATATTATAAAAATATAATTTGTATCTAAATTTTAATATTTAAAAATTTTAAATAAACTTTGAGTTTGGACTTTTATTATCTATAATACTCTATTTTATTTTTATTTTTAATTATTTTTTAATTCAACTCATGGGTTGGCCCAACCCATATTGCAAAAGCCCCAGAATATAGTAAGTTTATTTAGTCCGAGTTAAAAAATCTATTTTTTTAATAGGCTTCAAAAATTATAATTCAATCCTTCTAAATCACGGGTTAGACTAGACTGACCTAATGGGCCTAGACCATATTTAGGACTCTAATCACTTTATTACCACACAACACACAATTTTTTTTTTAATTCTAAAAGCATATGCACTATTCCTCTTGCCTTCCTTTTAAATTTTTAAATATAGGCTATTTTAGGCTATTTTCTCCACACTAAAATAATATTGATAGCAATTTTAATTTAGTAACTTTTTTTTTAAAAAAAAAATTGTCCTAAGGTTACTCTTGAATCTCTTTATTTTTTTAAAAAATTTAATGCTTGAGTTCGTGGATGTTATTTCATACTCTTTCAGATTTTCAGTTTCCTTTCTTTCATCTTATCAACTGGGTGATTCAAAACTTTAGATATGCTTTTATCTTAGTATTGATATTGAAAAGTTAAATGAATAATTATTTGATCAAAATAACAAGGACAATAAAGAAATAGCTAACAAGATAGAGGGAAAGTGGTAAAGTTTCCAAAGGTTATATATGAAATATAGTTGTGAGATTGGGGGAAGATAATGATAAATAAAACGTTATAGTCTAGGTTATTTGGACTATCCAAAAAAGTTACAGCATACGTATTGAATTTTTCAAAAATACATTACTTTTAGAGAATCTGACAGGCTTTTGGTGGCATTTTAAAAAGTATGAGCAACATATTATAGTATTAATTTCATTTAATCTAAGATTCTTTTTGAATTTTAAAAAATAACTCTTCATCTTATGTTAATGTCCACCATAACTGCTTCAACTTATACTTCTTCTTTTTCCTCTATTTTTTACTCCTTTTACTTTTACTTTGTTGCTGCTTCTCTATGCAAAATTTATGTTTTTCTAATTTTCAAATTGATTGTTCTTCGATGTAGCTTGGTGAGCTTTCTTTCATTTATATGTGTGATGGTTATGATATCTTTTTTATCAATTTTTTCTCCTTGAATAAATATTTAAAGATGTTTTATATTGAGATATTCGAAATGGTACGAAAATATGTTAAATTTTTTTTTGTGTTAATAATTTTGTGTAAATATTTTCATCTCATTGGTTTGAAATATATTGTTTGTTGTTTGTATGTCATTTCTTATTTTTCCTTTATCATTTGATGTATCTTGAACATTGTATGTGTGAAGAGCCATATTAAGAGCTATAAAATTGGTTATGTTATTGCATGTGAATGCTTTGCCATTTTATACTTAAATTTTTTAAAAAAATAGATTTACAATAAATTAAACTAATAACCGTTGATTCACATTAAATTTTATTTTATTGTTGCTTTAATTTTTATTCATAATTTTTCTAGATATTTTTGATACTAATAGAGAAGCGAAGAATATAGTTACCATATTATTGCTAATAGAGATGCAAATAGTACTATTTCAATTTCTCATTTTGAAGTAAACTAACGGAAATTATATCTAATTAAAAGAACTAATTCAAATTATTTCTTTTATGAAATATTAATAAATATCATTAACATAATATATTGACAAATTTAAATTTCATAAGATTTATGTTTAGTCAAATATAATAATATGCACATATTCTTTTGGTTGGTCCAATAATTTTTATTGCAAAATTATTTTATATGTCACTATAATTTATATAAAAGTCTTTATTAAAAAGATTTATCAATATAATCTAGACAGAATACATAAAAATATTCCTTTTATGATTTGAAATTATATGTAGCGTTTTTCACTAGAGATATAAATAATACAAATACTTTTAAATATGTATCATCAAATCTTGATATAAAATTTAAAATAAATATTTATCATGCTAATAAAGTAAAAATAGTTTTCTAATAAATTTATTTTCTTCTGAAGATAGCCAAAAGACCTAACTTATAACTTTTATCTTACAAATCAAAAACAACAAGCCAATTAATATTTTGTCATTTTGTGATATATAAATAATTAAACAAAATTGTGGTTGTGTGTTGTGGATAAAAATAATATTTTAGTATTATTTGATAAAATAAATTAACGACTTGACTTAATATATTAATAGTCCATTAAAATTGTTAATAAATTTCATTGATACTTGAGCTATGACTTGTTCTGATTGAGCATCTAAATACATGATATTCATATGAAATATTTTTCATTCAAATTTTAAAAAAGAAATTGTGTGTATGTTCACAAGCGTATATTAGATAGTTATGTTAATTACATAAAATATGTCATCACCTTTAAAATATATAAAATTAAAAGAGATATGACACATTTCATATCCAACACAATTCACTGTTTGTGTCTGACAATGTTAAAATGAATATTACATTAGATACTCTTTTCATATTGCTTGTGACTATTTAAACAATTTTTTAAATTTTATATATAAAAAAATTATTGCTTTCAAAGTGTAATATCTATTGTCACTCTCCAATGTATTTATCTGAAAATATTTAAAATTAAATTATTATTTTAAAATGTAATTATTCATCTACGTAAGACTATAATGTTGGGCCCGTTATTAACTAACCTCTTCGTATCTAATATATATATATATTAGATAAAGTGAGAAAGTGCTGTGTAGTCAAAGTTGGGTTGTGGAAGTCAAGTTGCCCATTTATAATTAAGTATAGTATAATTTCAAATTTAAGCATGGAGACTATAAGTGATAAAGTATTTGAAAAGCTTAGATGAAGAATGAATTGAATAATGTAGTATTTCCTTGTCCAATTTTATTTAGCTTTTATTGACTTAATATAAGGATTAAGAATTAATAAATATAGGAGTAATTTTATTAAATTATCTTTTAAAAATAATAAATATAGTGTTTTAAAAAATAAAATAGAAAATATGTCTATAATTAATGATAAGAGCAAAGTAAAAACTAAGTATAAAATTATTTTTTGATTTTATAAAGTGAATAAATATTTTTAGATATCTTAAAATAATATAAAAAACAAATAAAATTGAACGGAGAAAGTAACAACGATAGTTATTTAGAAGTACATAAACATTAAGGCATAGTGAGCATTGGGGAAGCAAAGGTTGATTGAAGTGTACAAGAGTGACTGACAGGCACGCATTTATATATTTTAATTGGGAGATGCAAATTCATAACGACCACGAAACTGGAAGAAATTGATTTGCACCTCTTTTACTGCAAAACAAGGAACGACCAAAGTGATAGTTGGGACTTAGGATCAAACCATCTCAGTCATTCGTCTGCTACAAAATCTATCCTCTCTCACACCTCTCAACAACAAAAGAAAGATCTCGAAATTTGATCAATTAATTTTTAATGAGCTAGTCAGTTTTGGGGAGAGTTTTTACTTTTACTCACGCAACTTCAAGTAAAAAATGTGTTCAAACACAACTTTAAAAATTCATATTTCAAAATGTCTCACCAAACATTAAACTGTGTGAACATGTAAGACAAGTTAATTCAGGCATTTGTTGGAATGATCCTGATATGGTGGATTTGTTAACCTAGTTTTATGGCGGAAAGATGGAATCTGAGGTGGTTCAAAGAAATTGGTGGCCTAAAGTCAAATCCTTATATGAGACCTTAATATCTAATAATATTTTATATGTTTTTATTCTAATTTTTTTGTAAAGATGATATATGGTTATTTTGTACCTATTTTGATTCACTCTATTCTCTCAAATTTAAATAAATATTTGTATAAAAAATCTATACTAACGATTATGAGATATTTTTATAAATTTACATAATTTAATAATCTCAATTTTATACCATTAAGTAAATTTCAAACTAATGTCATACATTCAAATTCATTTTGAAGGTCTATAATTAGATACAATTATAAGAAAAATAGTTTTTTTTTTAAAGTATAGAATTTCTTTTTAGCAGTAAGTTATCTTAATAAGGTTAAGATAAGAGGTTTAAAATCAATTTTTTTAATTAAATATGAAAAGACGTCACTTTTTAAAGCAAAAACTAAAAATTAAAAAAATCACATAAATGAAAATGAAAAAAATGTAAAATCTGAATTGATATTTCAATAACTTTTATATATTTTAAGAATAAATATAACATTTAGTGTCTTTTCATTTATGCTTTTACAATATAAATATTAAAATTTTGGGGCCTTCAATTTTCGGGGGCCTAAAACAATTGCTTTAGTGGCTTCCCCCTTCAGCCGACCCTGGATGGAATCTGAGAAATTTCAATCAAAATTGATCTATATTGTGTTAATATAGAAGACCAATGAGTGAAGATGTTGAGTTTTTGTGAAGGAACACTCCTGCACATTGAGGGATTTGCAAAAAATAATGAAATTTTTCATGTAAAATTTATTATTACGTGTTTATTCTTATTATTAACAAACTTCTGGGACTGGAACAAGGTGAACATTGTGTTAAAAAGATAAAATTGAATATGTCAGAATACAGCTGAAAAAATTGCATGACTGGTGGAAAGTTGACTGTAACAATGTTCTTCATCGTATTGAAGGACCAATGGATATTCAGGGGTTCCTTCGTGTGCATATAAAAGAAACCTTATTGGAAGTGATTAATTGAAGTAATTAATCAAATGTATATCCTAATTATAATAGGAGTAGGTATTAGTACATATTT
>JAOTQJ010000102.1:17213768-17226783 GCA_025642045.1 Solanum sejunctum
TTCGGGCTAGGTTATAAAGGAATTTGGTTTAGTTTGTGTTCACGTGCCCCTATCGGGCACTGGTCACGACCCCAGGGAGGGGTGTGACAGAAAATAGTATAAAAATATTTTTTATCCATCTATTAGACCTAAAATGTCCCTGTCATTCACCTTTTTAGCTCACTCATACCATTGAAACTAAAAATTCTCTCTTTTTTTTTTCTTTTTTAAATATATATTATGTTTCATTTTCTTATAAAATAAAATAAATTCACATCTTTATTAGATTTCTTTCCGTAATTTATTCAAACCAAAATAATATATCTCCTTAAGGATTAAAGTGATTTTTTTTTCAAAAAGTGATCAAAGACTATAAGTGAGCCAACAACATGAATGAAGGGCATTTTAGACCTAAAGGTGAATTACAAAGAGTATTTTAGGCTCAATAGGTGGATGAAGGGTATTTTTGTACCATTTTCAATATTTTGAGGATATTTTAGACCCTTTTTCATACACGTAATAGATTCGTATCCAAATTATTTATCTTTTTACTCTCACTTTCCTGTTTTATTTTGCTCTGACATCATGCTAACGTAGTACTGATATCAACATAATATTAGCACGAATACTATGAAATAATCATTTGTGATACTCTGACGATATAAATAAAAAATTATGGATTGAATAATATTCAATTTATCTACTGCAAATAGAAATTAAAAAAAATCTAAAACTATTAACTATTGTATAACTGCATCAAGTAACAAATGAAAAATAGCATCGAAACAAAAAAGACAGAGCAGGGGAGAAGTTAATAAAAATTAAAGAGGTGAAAAAACAGAAAATCACCTAATTAATCCTTCATTTTTTTACTCGATTATATAAGCCAATAAGCAATAGTACGAACACTGCATTGATTAATTGTATCAAAATAATATGTGATTGTACCAAATTTAATTAATTGTGCTGATCATAATATAAATATATTTTATTTCTATTGAACATATGTATGTGCTTTCTTTTTTATCAAACCATTTTTATTGATAGATAAACACGTATATCACTTTTGTTACATACAGCTGCTTTACCATTCTTACTTTATTTTTCCTTTCCTTTTGCACAAAATTCTCTCCAACTTTATGTCTCCTTCTCTGTTTCAACAATTTCATCTATTTTTGGTGAGTTTAATCTATTTTAACAACCAAAATATTATATAGTTGGATCCATTTAATGAATTCAAAAATTACCAATGATGAGTCTTACAAGTAAATCAAAATTTTTACGATAAAATCAGTATTTCAAAAGTTTGAAAATTCAAATTTAGAAAGTAAAACATAAAGAAGGAAATGTGTCTTGCGTATCTATTCCTCTGGAGATGTTGAAGACTAACACCATGAACATCATAATATTGAGATTCTTTCACTATTTCTATCCTATTATTTTCAAAATCTTAAATAAGAAATATCTAGTTCTTCTAGAATTTAGAGGAAATAGAGACAAAAATAGAACACCTCACATGTTCTAATTGTATAGAAAATTCTGATCTACAAAATTTACTTCATATCTAATAATAAGTGTTCTTTACTTATTGAATGCATATTAACTTCACCAAATTAGAACCCTAGTTCTAAATTATAAGACCCAAAAATTCAATGCAATGGAAAAAACTAAGAACTACAAAGAAAATAGATTAAACTCACCATAGATAGATAAAATTGTTGAAACAAAGAAAGAGACATAAATTTACAAAGAATTATTTGTGAAGAAAAATGAGAAATAAAGTGACAATGGTATTGCAGCTACTCCAGCATATAACAAAAGTGATACACATATTGATCTATCAATAAAACTGGTTTGATACAAAGAAAAGCACATACACGTGTTCAATAGAAATAAAATACATTACATTTACGATTAATATATTCAGTTTGCTTTGGTACAATCACATAACGTTTTGGTAAAAAGAAACATACAAGTATAAAGTATTAAAAGTCTATTTGGATGAACTTATTATTTTTTTGAGTTATAAGCCATATTATAAGTTAGAATTTTTAGCTTGATTTATTTTTATCTTTTTGACTTACAATTAAATACTTATAAGCATTTTATTAATTTACTTAAACACATCAAAAATACTTAAAAGCTATTTTAATTTAAAATAAGTTGATTAGACCATTTTGCCTTTTTATTTTTCCGTTCTGTCATTGTGAAGTTTGAAAAAGCCAGTTTAAAGAAAAAGTTAACTTGACATTTTACAATTACATACTTTAAAATGGAGAAAATGTACGAGGAATGAGCCAAAAATTTAAAAAAAGAAAAAGAAAAAAATAATGGATATGTAGATGATATACTAAAATATTGAGAATCCTCCATTTACCCGCCAATTGTCCACATTATCCATTAATGCTCAATTCCTGACTCTTTAAGCTCTCATATACGCACCCTGAACCAGCCAATTTCCCCCAGAATTGCAGCCGCCGATCAAAATGAGGAGCAACGGTTAGTCTTCCCGTGAACCAAGTTCGTGCAAATATGCATCAGTTTCGAGCGTTACCTTCTCATATTCATGGAGATATGACAGTACTGTTTCCTCCAAGGCAAGGCCCTTTTCAGAGGTCGGTATTGTCTTCTTCCTTGCCGGTCCCTGGCCGTCAGTCGAGAAGGTATTATTTGGGCAGGTTCAAGAGACGCTTCCGTTCTGAACCTAATCTAAAACCACTAACCTCCCGCATTGTTGATCTTACTCGCAGAA
Organism: Solanum sejunctum; assembly: GCA_025642045.1. Taxonomy (NCBI): domain Eukaryota; kingdom Viridiplantae; phylum Streptophyta; class Magnoliopsida; order Solanales; family Solanaceae; genus Solanum; species Solanum sejunctum. The sequence continues at coordinate 17,216,500 of JAOTQJ010000102.1, forward strand.
GGCAACTCCACCAGGTCTCTCTCAAATTAGAGCATAGGCTTGTTTTTCCTTTAATTTCTGCTCTTACTGATTTAATTGAAAAAATGCATTCATCTTTTAGAAGGAAGAATGGTAGGTAGATAAAGAGGATTTATCTAAATTAGAAACGAAAAAGTTGAAAATTATGGAGACTACTTAAACACGGTACAAAATTAACTGAAATGCCTATGCATATTACATCATTAATTTAAATTATTGAACTGAAACAGAACATAGGAGTTATGGTCAAAATATTTGCTTCTTTCAAAGAGTGTATATACGGCTAGTCCAAGTAGCAAAAAGAAATGCTTTGGTGTAGAAACCCTTCTCAAAGCTAGCATTGATAAGACTGATCACTGTTATGTTGCAGTGCTACCCGTGTTACGGGAACTTTGACAAGCAGTCCATGGAAAACAACAGCTTCTGACCATTCTTTCCCCTATGGTTACACCTATTTTCGTAGCCCATAATCCTAACTATCTTCTACTACAAACATTTGAATTCTTGAGGTGGCAGATTTTCGAGTGCCACTCAGCTGATAATTTGGACAGTGATGTGTAAGACGTCTCAAGGCATTTTTAAGATTTACCAGACAGATGTCCATAACATAAAACGTGCATGAAGATATATCAAAGGTTTATACTTTTGCCCCATAATCAACTTACAAGGTTTAGGGCCTGAGTTACTCCAAGGTGAGTTTTAACCTTGTCTTTTAAAATGTCGGCGGTCTTAGCTTCTTTACTCAACTTTTTAATCACCAGACTAACACTTTATTGGTACTTGGACTTAAATCTACCTGAAGCATAAGCTTGGCTATAAATTATGAATTATTTTGTAGCTTGAATGTTTGAATTTCTTTTATGAAGCATAATTATTGTCTCTTTGTGTTGGGAGCACCTTTTTGTACTGATAAGTCACTAAGAGAATGTACAACAATGCGGTAGTATAAAATTGAATTGAATTGTTAGTTTTGATACATTTGATTTTCTTACAACTTGTTTTAACTTCCAAAATTGTTCATTGATCTCTAGATTTTTGTGGAAGTTGAGATCGCAAAGAAACGGCATGGGCACTTGAACACCATTGTAATGAATGCAGTGATGCAGGCTTGTGTTCATTGTGCTGATATAGAGTCAGCCTTAAGGGTCTTTGATGAAATGTCAGGCCCAGAGGGTTATGGTGTTGATAACATCACTTATGCTACACTTCTAAAGGTATCTGGATCATTGTGATTTCTCTATAATTATTTGAATAACTATACCCGTGAGTATGTTATAGTCTGGAATAGTGGAGATTGAAGTATTGAATATCTAAGCATGTTTTAATATGTTTCTTGGAAGGGTTTGGGTGATGCCCGAAGAATTGATCAAGCATTTCAATTACTTGAGGCTGTTGAACAAGGCACTGCTGCTGGAAGTCCAAAACTTTCACCACCCCTTGTTACTGGTCTACTGAATTCTTTAATTGAAGCAGGTTAGTTTTTTCTTGGAGTAAATGGATTTCTCTTAGATTATATTGTTGCTCCAAAATATGGAGGTTATAGGATTAACCCATTATTGATGTTGGATATGCACTAGTTAAGGCAGAATAGTAATTCCGAGACTTCTGAGCTATTAAATTGACGAGGATTTGTATTACCATAACATATGCTTCTGGACCAATGTTTTTTGCTCTTTCTAATTGCTAGATTTTTTCACCCAAAGCTACCAACTCCAAATGGCATTGTGATTGAAGTCTTTTTGACAAGTAAGCGAAAGACCTAAAGATGCGTTGGACCATAGGTGTAAACTATGGTAAGTGAAGGTGTTAAAAGGAGGTGGGTAGAACTAAAGTCACATGGAAGGAGGTGCTCTAGAAAGGCCCACAAATGCTTGGCATCAATGCAGACTTACCTAAAGATAAGATACAATGGAAGTAAAATATCCATATAGGTTATAGCTACTTGTTGAAGATAGGTTGTAGACTTAATAGAGAACTTCTAATATATATATATGTAATGTGTTTGTGTGTATGTGTTTCTTCTTCTTCTTCTTATTTATGTATATTTTAAACTTATTTTTCAATTTTATTTTATTTAGTGCGATGATGATATGGTATGAGCTTTAATGAAGAAGTAGGAATTCACATAGCTGACCCAATGTGGTTGGAGCTGATGCATAGTAGTTGTTGTAAGTAAGCAAACATTTTATTATTGAAATAAAGAAGCATCTGTTGTGGTTACATCAGGATAGTTACCAAACGAAATAGCTTTTGTATCTAGGAACCTTCCAAAACTTCAGTTCCTGTCAGGTCTAATCTGTGAGTGAACTAAGGAATGTACATTCTGCATTTTGCACCAAACTTTTCCTCCTCTAAAATATGTGGAAGATTTGGGGTCTTGAAAGTTGATCTTCTTATGTCATGCTCCTCGTATAAGTTCATAAAATATTCTAGGATATGCTCTTTGACTTCTAGGGCATTTTTTCCATTAGTTTGTCAGTGTATCTATATTTTCTGTGGGTATTAGCCATCTTCGGAAAGAAACTAAATTCCTGTGAGCCTGTGACCTTGCTTTAGCCACACACTTTGATTTTTTTTCCTTCAGGTGATTTCTTCACATTTCACCTCGTGCAACCCCATTTCTAGTCCTGTTCATTGAGAGAATTCTTCTTCTGTCAACTCTCTACTTTCTGCCAGCCTATTTAAATCCAGTAACTCTTGAAGGATGTCATTCTTCTTTTTTGAAGATTCCCAAAGATTTTATTATTCCATTCTTTCAAGTCCTTTTTGACATTGCTGAATTTTTGGCAAAACTGAAATCAGGTCTCATTGATGAGGTTAAAGTCCCTCGCTTCGCTAGATATGCAAATCCTTCTAATTCGAGCACTATGTTCTCAAATTTGAAGTAAGAGCTACCTCTTTTCCATGTCCAAATTGTAGTAATAGTGGGCAGACCGGATCTTTAGCAGCATTCATTGTCGGATGAATTTGAAGTTGTTATCCCACTCTGGTGAGTACAAGAACCTAGTGATGCTAGATGCAATGTTTAAATTGTTCTCCTTCACCCTTTTGAATTTATCACCAGGGGGAGGGGGATTATTTTTGATTATTTTTAACTGTTTATAGTTCAGATTAGGGCTTCATCCTCTATATTCTTTCTTGCATTCTAATATAGCACGGACCAGTGCCTTGATTTACAATATAGCTGCTTGCTATCTTCTCTTTCAGTTTATACAGCTGATTCACTAGTTTTAAGTATATTCTTGTGTAGATCACATTTTTTTAGTGGCTTTGGTGAATGATGGTGGATTAGAATCATATCTTCGATTGAGACTGGGGGCAAAGGGAAGTAGTGTTAAGAGGGTTACGGGTTTCCATAAGCTCAGAGTAGAGTCCTGGAACATAGGGTCGCTGACAAGGAAGTCCACAGAGCTAGTGAAGATTCTCAAGCAGAGGAAGATAAATCTAGCTTGTGTTCAGGAGACTAGATGGGTAGGTACCAAGGCTCGGGATGTGGACGGGTTTAATTTGTGGTACTTAGGAGGCTCGAGGGATAGAAATGGAGTAGGTATTTTAGTAGGTGGGAACCTTTGGGAGCAAGTGGTGGAGGTTAGGAGGATCTATGATAGGATGATGACGATTAAGCTAGTCATTGGAGGGCTTACTTTGAATGTTATATGTAACACCCTTGGTGTTTACAGTTGGCCTTCGTTCCATGTCAACATATTATGAGCGTATATTTGAGTCTTTTTATTATAAAACTGCTCATGTTTGATAATATCGATTTTAAATTAAAATTTTAGTTAAGATATACTTTTATCTTCCTCATAAAAAATGTTTTAAATAATTATAAACAATTCATTGGTTAAAATATATTTACGTAGGTAATTTTATAAAATATTAATATTTTAGTGGAGATGATAGATCTAGTCATATTGAGAAATTATTATTTTATGGAATGCAATGAATGGAAGGTGAGAAATCTAGGGATTTTACTGAAATAATTTCTCTTTCATCGGAAATTCACTGGACTCTCACCAGATATTCTGAAAATCAGCTGGGTAGAGTTGCCTATTTGAATTGACTCCCATGGCACGAGAAACTATGATGATAACCAAAAACGGAAAACAAATTCTCACTGGAAACTGGACTTTGGAATCACTTGAACTAAGATTCTAGTGGCCAGAATCGGCCAGAGCCTTGTTAAGTAAAGTTGGAATGATGCTTCAAGTTCCAAGGAACAAAGAGGTCACCGGAAGTGTATGGTGGTCAAAAATGTCACACGTGTTGGCATGTGGGGGCTTGTCATATCAGGCTCTTCCTGGATTTTGGCGGCCTTGAAGGTGCACATGAGGCTTTGATTAGAATGTGGCTTCTAAGCTTTTGCTCAGACAATAATTTACTCCTAGTACTTATGTTGGTTTGTGCATAACCCATGTGTGAAGAATAAAAAACAAATTTGACTATCACCCGTATATTGTGCAAAGATTATACTTCCCGTTTCCGAACATTACTGATCATTTCACTCTGATATTAACATTTATTTTTCATCTTAGCTCTTATACCATATGAGAAATAAGAAGAAAGAGAAGAAACTGAGAAAATAAAATGACGACTATCTTACGCCTGAATACTTCATAAACACTATATATATAATGTAAGTATAGTTAATTTATCTGGTCACATACATAAATATGTACAATACACTATTGCATCTAAGTAATCATTCAATAGATCTACGTGACCTTATAATGCAACAAATCTGATATAGTTTTCTACCATTGGCCTCGTTGTTGCATCATGTATCATGTGGGTTCTTTTTCAGAATGAGATGACTGATGAGTTTGTGGAAGGAAATAAAACAAGAGGAATGGGATGCTCTCACTTTAAGCAAGAGACATAGTGGTTTGGGCATAAAGAAATAAAATGGATATGGAGGTTCAACAAGGAGGGCAGGGCACTTTGGATGATTCTCCTTTCCCAGAAATATGGGACGTCGAATCAGTGGACTACACATACGTCAACATTGCGTTTAAGAGTAGTGTTTGGCGAAATATTAGAAACAGGTGGCAGAATTTTTTGAGGTAATGCGGAGATTATTGTAGGCAATGTGTAAAGACAGATTTTTGGGCAGATCATTGGATTGGGCAGAATAATTTGAAGTCTACTTTTCTGGTCCTTTATTCAAGTATTCTACAATAACATGACATGATTGATCAATTGTGGAGTCTACAATGTTGGGATCTACTTTAGAGCTCTAAATGACTGGGTAATTGAGAGTTTATCAAAATGTCGCAATTACTAGAATCTTTTGGTGGTACATTCGTTTGCCCTAATAGACTTAGATGGAAAATGAATAGCAAAAGGATTTTTCAGTAAAATTTGCTTACTGGAACCTGCGCCAGAGAGGCCCTATTAAGGTGAATTGGCCTTGGAAGCAAGTTCGGAAAGTAAAAATTCCAACAAAAGGTGTCTTGTTTTGTTGTTCAGTGATTAAAAAAACATGCCTAACTCAAGTCAATTTTCAAAGAAGTCTTCAATGTTCAAGATTTGTTTTATGTGACCAAGAGGTTGAGAGCAGTGAACACCTTTTTTACCACTGCAAGACAATTATAAATATGTGGTGTATGTTCTTGTGTATTTTTGGGATAAAATGGGTAATACCCAGGTCTAGTCTGGGGCTTCTGAGCAGGTGGCGGAGTGTAGGGTGCAAAGATGGGGAGGAGGATTGGTGGAATATCATTCCTGCTTGCATCTGGTGGAGTGTGTGGAAAGAAAGGAATTCCATATTTTTTGAAGGCACTAGCAGTTCTATACATAAAATTAGGATGAATTGTCTTAGTCGTTCTTTTTCGGTGTAAACAAAATATGTGGGGGAAAGTAGGTGACTTAGTTGATTTAATTGGCAATTTATAAGAATATAGGTTTTGGACAGGGGTTCTTTTGTACCTTTATGCTGTTTTTGTAAAGATCTCAACTTAGAACTTTTCTTTGGCGTGTCCAAGTTTTGTTTAGTAGAAATAACTTGCTATTTTATTTCCCTTATTTTTCTTGAATGCTTCCAAACAAATGTCAAGTGGTGCTTTATTATTGGATATTTTCTTGTGTCAAGATTAATGTCTTGGCTTAATTAATATACCTCCTTTACTTCCGCCTTTCTAGCGCAGGGGATCTACGCCGTGCTAATGGTCTTCTTGCACGATATGGTTTTGTCCTAAACGAGGGTGGACATTCATCTGTCTTGGTCTACAACTTATTGATGAAGGTTTTCTGCTTACCCACAAGTTTAACTTCTGGATTGTTGGATCTCTGCATTTAACATTCTTTATAAAAAAATTTATACATTAATTTGTTTCTCAGAGCCATTTCCAAAATTTCAGGGGTACATAAGCACAGGTTGTCCTGAGGCAGCATTAAGTTTGCATGATGAAATACTAAGACATGGACTGAACCTGGATAAGCTCACATATAATACAATAATCCTTGCATGTGTGGAGACTGGAAAGTTGGATGTTGCAATGCAGTTCTTTGAGGGCATGAAGGTTTCATCTCTGAACTCGAAAGGCCAGTTCATTATTAGCTCAGATGATGTTGCACACATTATTGTTTCCTGAAAAAAATGTAAATTTGACTGATGCAGGACAGAGCACAAACTATTGATGATGCTAACATTTTGCCCGATGTAGTCACCTATACTACATTGCTAAAGGTGTGTGTGCATGATACCTTTTATATCCTGTTCAAAATCATTCTTTTGGAATTACTATGGAAATGAGATAAATAGGTATCAGATAAAGTGAACAGTATTGAGAATCTGAGTGTGCTATTGATCTTGATTCCTTTTTGTTCTTACGAAGTTATGTATCTTCACGTATACTGCCCTTCCCATCAAATTCACAATGTAGTAATTCTTTCTCCATATAAGTATATGGTTTTGACATAAAAGACTCAAATGAGGCTTTGCCAGAAACCTGTGTGTAATCTTACATTTAATATTGATGAATTAGGTTTCCTGCCGTCATTTCTTGTTAGTTTTTTGATTTTTTGCTCCTTTTTGTAGGGTTTTGGTCATGCCCAGGATCTTCTTTCAGTTCAAAAGATTGTCATAGAAATGAAATCATCCAACAATTTGCGTATTGATCGAGTTGCTTACACTGCAATCATTGATGCCTTCTTAAATTGTGGAACAATAAAAGGTACACTTTATGCATATATTACTAAAACTTCTACAACTCATGGTTCTGAAAGTATTTTAAAATAACTCATGTCAATTCCAAATGATAATAAGCATATGCTGACTCTCACTGGTGAAACTGATGTAGCATTTAACACAAATATATACATATTAAATCTTATCATCTACAAAAGAGGGTCTAAAAGGCATGGAGTTGAGACAAATTGCTTCCACGAGAAATCTACCGTGTATGCCATGTGAATTCTTCTTTCTATGTTCAATATATCAGCTTTTTCCTCCACTGCCATTTTAAAAAAACAAAAAACATATGCAGCATATTCATCTCCTAAGAAGTTGAAAATCTCCATTTTTTGGGGATTCATGCTAAAGTGCAGAATCAATGCGCACTCTTGGTTGTTTAATTCTCTTCCAAGTAGCTTATATGGCATTATTATTGCTGATAAGGTTTATATTCCTTCTTGATATGACTGATCCTGCAAGTTGTAAATCCTTTGCTTAATATATCTGTACTTAACCATCCTGAATTTCGCTCTAAAAAGTCAGTGTTCTCCTTTGTATCCTGCTTTATAGTTATCCATCTTATATTTTTGGCTGCATGACAACTTCAATGAAAGTAAGAAAGTAAATTTCGATTGTTAAAAGAAAGACTGAAAATAGACTTCAGTGCAACTTGAGCAATAATTTCTCTCGTACTGTCAAACTTTTTCTTTCGTTCTTATAATATGTAAGTTTTAACTAATTAAAGAAAAGAGTATGTAAATTATATGTGTTGATTATTCTTAAGAAAATGCTATAGTTGCATTGATAGTTTTTCTGCCACTTCCCACCTTGCATATTGAATATTTGTGCACAATATAATAGGGGCACTGACTGTGTACGGGGAACTAGTAAAGAAAGCTGGAGAAGATTCTAGCTTGAGGCCAAAGCCTCATCTCTTCCTTGCTCTGATGCGCGCTTTTGCTGTTAGAGGCGAGTATGAAATGGTTAAAAAACTGCATGGACGCATGTGGCTGGATTCATCTGGAACGATCACCTCTAAAGTTCATGAAGAGGCTGATCATCTCTTAATGGAAGGAGCACTGAACAATGGCCAGGTACTTTCTGCATACAACTGGTCTTGATCTTGAAGTTCTTATACACCAGCTCAAGTAAGTCTGGACTGTTATATATGTGCCACTTTCTCTGGAGATCATCTTACCACTATTTCATTGGACATTGTTCTTGATTTATCGAAAGAAGAGGTTGCACTTAGTCTTGTGGACCAAATTACTTCATAAATTAAAAACTAGGCAAAATAAGTTGGTGAAACAGAATGTTGTGGAGGTGAATGGTTGCAACAAATCGAAGATGAATTATATGTTATCTTTTTCATTGATACTATTGTCACGATCCAAGCTCAACTGGCAAGGTATTGTTTGCTTCGGCAAACCTCTTTGGTTCACCTCTTGGCTTTTGGGCCTCACAATTTTATCTCTTACGCTTTAACCCAATAGATGCCTTGTCAATTATATTCTAAACTCGCCTTTAAATAATCAGAATAATTTCCCTCCATTCTAATGTGATTTGCCTATGCAAGTTTCACAAGGAATCTCCTTTCAAGTTCAACCACTGACGCTTGTGCATTGTTACACTCAAACTCCCTTAGGGAATTAGTATTTTTCTAAGGGAATCATCATCTAGGCATTTTCTACTTAACCTGAGCAGATAGTGGATCCTATTATCTGGTTATTTCTCCTAATATTTAAACCCGTTTTGTCATTAAATAATCCATCTTTTATTTCAAAAATCATGAGGGTAACTGCAAGCAGTCACTATATGAAGTGTTTGCAGAACCTCAGTTAATTGTTTTCTCATGAATTTGTCGTTGTTTTTCCTCTCATATGCATTCTGGTTTTTCATTAAATTGAACTCTGTTTGGTTACTCAGAACTGACAAATAAAATACTATGCTTGTACTTTTTAAGCCTTTTCGTTTTTTTTTCTTGAATTATGTTAACTGTCTCATCTAAATGGTTCAACCATTAAAGAATGAGCAGTTTTATATTTTTTCCTTAAGTCTGCAAGACGTTATTTTTTAAAAATTGGTAACTTTGTATATTTCTATAAATGATCAAGATCAAACAGTCCATTCATTGAACTTGCACCATATTTACATCGAAAGACGGAAACTGGAGCTATGCTAGTCCTCTTGAGGGAGTCTAATACATGTAAAATTTCAACACTTTCTACCGAGTGATACTGTCAACACCTAAAACAAAGGACCAAAACACGATTCATCTTGATCTGTTGGACAGAATAGTTTCTATTTTCAAAACATCTGGAATTCCTCTCTTTCCATGTTGTCTACCATATACAAGCTGGAACCATTCTTTATTTCCTCTGTATCTGGCCTCCAAACCTGCTTCTTCCCAACTTGCAAGAGTTTCAAAAATCTTTCCAGGCATTATCCATGTGATACTTCTGAGTGCCAGGAACAGCCTACATACTTGAAATGTTATCTTGCAATTGAGGAAAAGATGATTTACTGTCTCTGCAGTTTCCCCACATAGGCAGCATCTGGGGCATGTAGTAATCCCTCTTTACATTAAGTTATCTTGAGTAAGTGGGTGTCTTGATTGGCTAATTTGTAGTGGCTTTTGGCTGTTAACTACTGTTTTAGTGTTGGAAGTGTTTGGGTAACACAAAAAGTGCTTAGAAGCACTTTTTTAAACTTGAAAAAGTGCAGAAAAAAGCTGAAAAGTCAAAAGAAGGGAGTTTCTAATTTATGACTTTTGGCTTTTAACTTATAAGCACCTTAAAAAAGCCAATCCAAACACCCCCATAGAACTGCTTCTCTGGCCAAAAGCCAGAAAGACATGACACCTTATATGGTATCATAGTGTTTCACATGTTCTTCCATTCTACCATTTGATGATTGGTTTGATTCATATGTTTATAAATTGCATTCACTTTGTAAGCACCAGTACTGCATCCATTCCACCATAATCTATCAACCCCTTCCTGTAATCCTCCATTTTGAATAAAGCAAAATGGCTCTTTAAACTGTCTGCGCTTCTTTCAATTGTGAAGTAGCAGTTAGTCAATGCAACTTTC
>JAOTQJ010000102.1:17254138-17266713 GCA_025642045.1 Solanum sejunctum
ATTATTAACAAAATTAAAGTGACCTATCTGGTAGATCTTATGAAAAGGTTCCTTAGGGATACTCCAGTTATCCAGATAAGATTCGGTGATGGCAATCTGAGTTGCTCGGGAAGATAAATTAACAGAATTCAAAATGTTTTGATTCATGTGGGGCGGATACATTTGAACCGAGGGTCTTTCAAAAACGCTTCTCTATCTCCATGAGGTAATAGTAAAGTCTGCATACACTCTACCCACTTTGTGGGATTTCACTGGGTATGTTATCGTTGTAGATGGTGAATTGCTTTCCATCTTCTATATTATTATGACTTAAACCATTATCATTACAGTATTTCTTGTATTAGTGGTAAAATCTTTACCATTGGATTAGATTAACAAAATGCTATCCTTGTAATTTGTTTTAGGTTTTTATTGTTCAATTTTTAACTTTATTTTTTGGAGAAGGATAGAGGGGTGAATCCATCATTCACCGAGTCCCATTCACTGAGTTTTGAACCCATGCCAGGGTCTTTGGGGAAATTCTTGATATAAAAAAATTAAGTTTTCTTTTATGTTTAGGAAGATAAATCACCTTATCTGTTTGGAACTGTGGGTGTTGCACATAGAGTTGGAGCGTAAGGGTAAAGCTCACTCTTGTCAGGATTATCAATAGACATGCTTGTCTAGATCCTGTTCCTATTTATGTACTTGATGAAATAGCTTTGTGAGTTATACAGACCATGATCTTGTTTGGTAAAAATTAATCAAAATAACACTGTCTAGAATTCGGCTGTCGGATTCCTCTCTGTCACTTGCAGTATATATGCGTGCTGGACGTGTTTTTTCAGTACTCGAAATATATAGAAGACTTCGATTACAGCTACCAAAACATAGTTTAAATTGGTATTCAGGTCTGAATATCCATTTTCACTTTTCAAGGTTGGGTAGGATGAAAGACATTTTTTTCTCTTTTCCCATAAGAATGAAAGACTGATATATTCACTGGAAGATGTGATAATGAAATACTGCTCTGGTAAAAAGGAAATCTTTGCAAGCTCAGGTGCAGGTTTAAGTGCAGATGTCAGGAAAAAAGGGGAGGAGCAATGAACAGAGAAGTAAAGAAACTCATACAACAACTATTACAACTACACCTCAACCCCTAACCAACTAGGTGGGGTTGGGGGGTTGGGGTGGGGGTGTGGGGGATTCAGAAAGACTACCATGTGTATACTTAAAATTTTGCTAATAGGTTGAGAATGTATAGGATGACTCTTCTAATGGAGGGAATCACCTTGGGATTGAAACACTTTTGGCAATAATTGGTACTGTACAATTCTTATTGTCCATTTTATTGACAGACCTCATATACTATATTCAAGGAAACCTACATTTGCTAGAATAGAAATTAAGCAAAGTACTTGGAAGATAAATTAGTTAATGTAAATGTGTAGTAATGGGGTCTGCTAAATAAGAAATGGGATGCTAAAATCGGTAAAGAATGGGCAGGCTAAAATCCAATGGATGATACATGGATAGGCTATAGATGGGTTTACAGGCTGCAATCAATTGCTCATCTGCAGTTGCCGCCTCTGATTGAGAAGTAAATACCTAATGGATCTGGAACATTTCTAGAATTTAACCAGACTGTCATATGTTTTTGGCGGGCCCATATAAATCTTGTCAATGTTTCAGTTTCAGTCTTGCAGTCTGCTACACATGATTTTCTGTACTTAACATATATGGTTTGATTAAAGATACATATAGTATCATATCTATAGATTCAACTGCGATCATAGTGCCTATGTGAATATCCTGTGCATTTTTTGAAGCAAGTAAAGTTACTTTTTCTTATGCAGGTCGCAAAGGCCAGGGATGTTGGTGTCAACAGCATTGTGCTCTTCCCAAAAGTTCCAGATGCTTTAAAGGTCCTCTTTTTACCAGCATAAATTTCCATGTACCATCTGACTTCTGATTATATAACTTGTTTCCTGTAACTTCAGACCTCTACAGGAGATGAAGCTTACAATGATAACGGATTAGTGCCTCGAACAATACGTTTACTGAAAGACAAATACCCTGATCTTGTATGTAGATACATATTGCCGGGTTTCTTTTTCTATGCTTAAACAGTTACAATTTTTTGTGGGCAAACTCTGGTGCTTCCTCTGATGTTTGATGCATTATTGATAGGTTATCTACACTGATGTTGCTTTGGATCCATATTCATCTGATGGGCATGATGGCATCGTCAGAGAAGATGGTAAAATGTTCATACCAGCCTAAAGGGAAAACCTTTTATTGCTGAATAACATAAAAATTAAGGAAAAAAACAGTTCTAATAGATATAATACTCATAAACCCGTGGAATCCATTCTGTAAACTCTCTCATATAGCTCATCCCATTATTGTAGCTTATTTTTAATATATCTTTGTTAACCTTGAAACAATGCTGATGCAATGAGGTAAGTTCTCTTTCTTGGTTATGGTGATAGTATTAGTGTACGTCGTTCTTCAGCTTCTTGACTTATTATATGAAGGAGGAAGATGTCTTTTGAACTGAAATATTTGGATAATGATCTTTTCTTTCATCACTTTGAGTCATTACAAAGCATAGACCACCAGTAGTGAAATTGTTCTTCAGCAAATAATCGTACTTTCTTGTTGAAATCATTTACATATGACTTTTCAGTTCATCAAACATGAAAACTTCATACATCTTATTTTTGTGACCCCTATTTGTTAGATAATATCTGACCCCAGGAAACAGCCTCTCTACTTCTATGAGGTAGTGGTAAGGTCTGCGTACAATCTACCCTCCCCAGACCCCACTTTTGGGATTTCACTGGGTATGTTGTTGTTTGTTGTGAAACTAATTAGATTCTTGATGACACTTTATCTTAATCATGGATGCTCCCCTGGATTGCAATCCCGAAATGTAAATGCAAGTTATATTTATCAAAAAGGATTCAAAGCTGCAGTTATCTACGCAAATAATTTTTCTGAAAATATTAGGTGTGAAGCTAAGGAGAAAATATCTTTATTTGGTTTTTAATGAGCTTATGATAGATTAACCTTTTTCCTTTTTTTTTCTATAGTTTTTTTTTTTAAAATAAATATATGGAGAACAATGGCCTTTATTTGGAAAAAAATAGGAATGCTTTTAATTCCTGTTTGCAGAACAGAAATATTTGTTTGGCTGCTGTTGGATTCCTAAAACACCTTAATTAATCTTTGGGTGTATACCACTCTCACTTAGGGGTATCTGCAATTCTGTTTGATTTGGTATTAACCTAAAAGGAAACCAAACCAACTATGTCGGTTTGCTAAATATACAAACCAAACTAAACCAAATGTTTTTTTTTCTTCAGATTTTATTGTTTTTTCGAGCTTTTAGTCATATCAAATACAAGTTCAATTCATAATTAAAGAGAAAACCTCTCAAAATCGAGCAGATAAAGAACTTATATTGAAACATCCATTTATGAGAAGTTCACCGTAACAACATACCAGTGGAATCCCACAAGTGGGGTCTGGGGAGGGTAGAATGTACGTAGACCTTACCACTACCTCATTTGAGAAGTTCACTATGAGACATAATAATTGTCCACTTTCAATAATAATAAAACAATTTTACATCCATCTATGCTGCCAAAATTAACCTTAATGATTCAAAAATAATGTACAAATCACTTCTAAATAACTTCAAAAGGTGCTTTAGATGCACGTGGTTCCAAGTTAATACCACATAAAAAGGATTTTGGTTATAGTTTTCTGTGCAATGGCCCAGGACGAGGCGGTGCTTGTGATATTTCGGCATGGGACGCATAATATATGTAAATGGAAAACTCAAGCAAGCATCACGAACATGTTAAGATGAATTTACAATTTTTTTGTTGCTAAAACTATATCAAGTTTTAAAAGTATATCAAAAAATAGATATTTATGCGTATAGAAATTTATAAAGATCCAATTGAATTAAGTCAAAGGACAAGGTTTCTCACTCAGTTTGTTTTCTTTTAGTAACACTTAACTGTCTTTCAAGGTTCCAATACTGCAGTTTGTATGTGTTAGAAAGGTTTCCGAACAGTTGGTAGCTTTAGCTTGGCCTCAGTTATGAATGATTGTCAAAGTTTTGTTGGGGACATTTTTTCTTGTTTCTTGTGATGTTACTTGTGTATCTCCTTTTTCCATCAGTGCTATCTTCTTTTCCATAGAATGAATAGAATTGGACTAATTTCCTTGTTAATAGAGGTTGAGCTAAGACAAAAAGTTTAAAGACAAAGAAACACAAAAGAATTTGCCTTCATGTGGTTTCTTAGAAATGAATAACTACAAATGTACGGAGTTAATACTGATTTGAATACCTAAATTTGGTTGAGGCACTGATTATGAACTAGTTTGTTATCTGTAATGGCTGCAGGAGTTATCATGAATGATGAGACTGTTCATCAGTTGTGCAAGCAGGCAGTTGCTCAGGTTATTTTCTATTTTCAAATGATAATGTTTCTTCACAACAGACAAGCTTTCCTTGCTGTTTCTTCACTTGTATACATATTTTCATTTTGACCTTTGTTGAGCTGCACCATTTTTGTGTTCTTCAAGAATAATTTCTGTAGTGCAGGCTGGGTTATTATTGACTTGGGAAGCGTAGATGTTCTTCTTACTTTTGCAAGTAGTTTGACCTTACTGAGAAAACTGTTTCCCATGTCATTTTGCTGGATTCAGAGACTGGGGGATGTAAATCTAGTTGAAGAGCAATTGTTATTGATGGGCACCATCTCTTTCTTTTTAATTGTATATTTTCCTTTCTTTTACCTACTGATTTTTTTTTTTAAAAGATTGAACATGATTGTAGTAATTATGACTATTAAGTGTAGAACTTTGTAATCCCAAAAAAGTTAATTCATCCCAGGAAAAACAGTCAGACTTGGTGTAACAGGTTGAAGGTAATGAGGCAGCAGGACTTTGGGGGGGGGGGGGGGGGCGTGTTAATTGTCTGGGAGAAAATTGGGAAAAAACACATCATTTATTTTTATTTTTAAGCGGCACCACATGTAGTACTGCATGTTACTTGGAAAATAAATTTTCAATCTCATGTAAGTAACATCCCAAGAGTGTTTGTCTGAGTACTACTTTCAAATATTGAATAATCAGACCATTTATCTTGCAAACCAAATGGTAATGAAGACTTCTAGGGTTCTTAATGATGCTCTAATGTATACTTGTTTGTCTGCACATCCACAAGAATCTGAACCACAACTTGCAAGTTCGATACATCAGCATAGAAACCCAATAGGAGCTCAAACAACAGAAAAAAAGGAACTAGCTGCGAAAAAACACTGCCTTCTAACTTAACAGAAAAGACGTAAAAACCAACATAGAATGAATAAACTATCCTAAAATATGATTAAGTTCAGTAATATTTCCAATTGATGATGCTTGTTCTTGTACTTGGTGTCTCGTTGAACATATAATACTTTTCAAAACTAAAACTAGATATAAATCAGGTGTCCATTTGTTTTCCCTTTGCTCTTTTATGCTTGCATGCATTTTGTTGATAACTTTTGATCAAAAATGTAGTGTCTGAGCTTATTATTTCCTCTTCTTTTTTTAGGCCAGAGCAGGAGCAGATGTTGTAAGTCCGAGTGACATGATGGACGGCCGTGTTGGAGCAATTCGAGCAGCTCTTGATGCTGAAGGGTATCAGCATGTGTCGATCATGTCCTATACGGCAAAGTAATTGTCAAAAACTCATAATTTCTTTTTTTTCTGGATAAGCCAAAAACTCATAAGTTCTTTTTTTTTTAATAAGCCAAAAACTCATAAGATCTGTCAATGTAGATATTATATATTAGTCCTGGAAATATTTAGTCATTTCCACATAATTCAGTATTCAATGAGTCATTTTTATCTATGTTTGTGCTTTTCCCTTCTGGTATATTAAGAAGTATATCTTAGATTTTCAAAAGTCTAAATGGGTTAGCAGCAGCATCCTGTGACTTCCTAAGTTTCTTGGACTCTTCATTTTCAGTAGCACACCCATGTCAACATGACATAGGTTTGGTATCCAATAGAATTTTGTCAACCGATTTGGGTACTTTGACCAAAATCAACAGAGAAATTCGGGACAAATACAATTATTTATGTAATTAAAACAAAAGCTAAGATGAAATGGAAGAAAATAGAGCACTCTGTATATGGAAATTTATATGTCAATCATTTTCACTATATCACTTGGTTTCTCCTCTTGATTAATATGTTTTCCTCATAAACCTTGTCAGCTTTCCACAAAATGTCTCATAATTTATACATATGACTATTTGTAGATATTTGAATTTTTTTTAGCCAAATCCCCGCACCCATGTCCATACCCCTGAATCTTCAAATTTATACCGCGAAGGATCCAACCTCTGGGTCCGCCCCCATAGCAGAAACTTTGAGTCGGAGTAACTTACAACCTCTTGTTTTAAGCACTCAGGTAGCTTAAAATATGGTTCTTTTATGTAAGGGGAACTTGATGATCAGTCACTCCAATTGTTCTGTATATTAGTGGTCTAACAACTTAGAACTCAGAGCTGCTTTGTTTCTCTTTTCTCTTTTATGGATTCTTTGATATTGAAACTCGACTTCCATCTCTTCTTGACTTATTAGCTTGAATCATATTACAGGTATGCAAGCTCCTTTTATGGACCTTTCAGAGAGGCTTTAGATTCAAATCCACGTTTTGGAGACAAGAAAACGTACTGTACAACAGACATTATTAATTTTCCTTTTATCAATATATCATTCATTATGTAGGAAAAATGAACGTGTGTCTGAACTTGGTTTTCACATGTAGTTATCAGATGAACCCCGCAAATTACAGAGAAGCATTAGTTGAGTTGCAAGCAGATGAGTCCGAAGGAGCAGATATTCTTCTTGTTAGTACCGCTTTTGTTGTTCAGTAGAAATGTACAAAAATACTGTTATTCTAAAGTTGTTTTCCCCCCTTTTCTTTTTGCATATCAGGTTAAACCAGGTTTACCTTATCTGGACATTATTAGGCTTCTTCGGGATAAATCTCCTTTGCCCATTGCTGCCTACCAGGTTCTCAGATGTTCATTTAGCTTGTTTGTTATCATTCAAAAATTCCATTTTACATTACCTGATACTCAATATTGCCCATACTTTTCAAAGCCATGGTCTAATTGCTGCTCTATCAGAACTGAAACATCATATACTGATGATGAAGCCATAGGCTATTGAAGGCTTTAGATGAGCTAAAACAATATATGAGGTTGTTATGGAACTTTAGAGCATTTGTTTTTGAGTTTGTGCTTTAGAAGAGCTGCTTCATATTCAGCATTTGTCATTCAGATGATTTACATTAATAAGTCCAACAAGTTTACTCAAGGTTTCTGATGCTGTTGTGTGACAGATTCGAGATCCAATTTACTTGCACATTCTTTTCTTTAGGGAACAATATATTTGTCAAGGATTTTGGAATCGGAAGCCTTTGTACAGTCTAGACTTGAGTTATTGCTCTGCTGGACTTTGGAAGATTTCTGGGAATCTATGCTCTCAATTTTTTCGTTAATGCTGCACTTAGTATTTGTGATTCTTGCCAATTTTATACAACCATAAGAGGGATTCTGAGGGAAAAGAAAGTCCTTTTTCCTGATAAATGACCCTTGCTTCCCAATGATTTTAAAACTTGTTTTTGAACTGTTGAATTGTTCAGTTCTGGCAAGTATTACAGTTTAATAACGTAGCCCCTGGTGTATTGAAAAGCCTTGCTTGCGGACTAATTCATGCACAATCTATGATCATAAATAAGGCGTCTTTCAATTGTCATGCCAATTCGGAGTCTATTAAAATAAAAAATGGAACTTGTGACATGAATGATATATGTACATCAGAAATTCATTTTCATATTCTTTTTATGATGCCCTTTCACCATCTTCTTTTACAGTTTCTGCTATCCAAAAATCAATTTCTGCGAATATCCTTGAACACTAGTTTTTGCCTTCATTTTTACACTATCGTCTTTTACATTGGGTTTCTTTCTCCACAGGTTTCAGGTGAATACTCGATGATTAAAGCAGGTGGGGTTCTGAAAATGATTGATGAAGAAAGGGTTATGATGGAATCTTTGATGTGCCTTCGACGAGCTGGTGCTGACATCATTTTGACCTATTTTGCTCTGCAAGCCGGTAGATGCCTGTGCGGAGAGAAGAGGTAAAAGCTAGCTGTATCACAAAAGGAACTTGTGTACGGAGAAGATTTTCAAGTGAACTTTGTAGATTAGTTGATGTGATCTTGATTTTCAAGAAGTAGCAGAATTCACTATGTTAGGCAAGGTTCTATTAGAAAAAGACTCTCTACTCAGAATGGTTGGGGTAAGGTCTACGTACATCCTACCTGCCCTAGACTCTACTTGTGGGACGTTGTCACATTGTTCCTCTTTTGTGTTATTTTCTTGGTTACTCAAGCGGCAAATGTGTCTAGATTATTTGATGTGAGCTTAATTAGAGGAGAGTATGTTCTCTTTGTAGCCATTTTGTGCATTTGCTAGCTCAATATTAATTATTAATAAAAATTAAATAAAAGAAGAGTTAATTGTTTCAACTTCCACACTGTACTACCATATATTTGGATTAATATCTCTAACGTCAGTTGTTTACCTTTCTAGGTTGTCATGACTCATGAACCTTAACTTGACATTACACAAATCGTTCCTCTTCCTTGAGAAATGGACATAATTCAACATACGCTTCTGTGTTTGCTCCTTCTTCTTTTATTCTTGTGTTGGGCATATGACTTGAGTTTGCATGCAAAGGAGGTTGCAAAAAAACAAGTCTAGTAAAGTTATGACATTTTTCATAATGCTCTTATTGTATGAATTAAAGATTATTGATACATGCAAAACAAAGTCAGAATGAGAGTGTCAATGTCTCAAGGTGGAATCGTACAAGCTAGACATTGAATGCTAAATTTGTCGTCTTGAGATGTCTTTCTTAATGGTGGTGGTACATGTTTGTTCTTAGTTGGCAGAGTGACTTGACTTATTAATTTTATTAACGGATGAGACCTCAGCTTATTAACTAGCTATATAGTAGATAGGGACGGATCTAGAGAGTAACAAGGAAGTTTATCAAATTCCTTCGATAAAAAATTATACGATATATAAGATATTATAAAATTTTTTATATATAGAGAGAGAGATAGATTTGAACCTCTTAAACATATTATTAGAGGATGGCTTAGTGGTTGGGGTAGTTCAAACTTCACTTTGAAGTTTCAAGTTCATATTTCAAACATTACATTTTTATTTTTCAAATTCCCTTAATTAAAATCTTGCATCCACCACTATTAATGCGGAAGGATCCCTTCATGATCAACTTCCTAGAGGGACAACAGCCTTTTAGCTGGTGATAATATGCCAATTTGGATGTAATCAAAGTCCAATGCAAATATAAAATATTAAATTAATGGACAAAAAATATACACATAGTGTGGTAGTTAGAAAAATTATCATCCCCTTTCTTGTGTTGTTTTCTAATATGAGTTTATTCTAATATGAGTTTATGTACTCTCAATCTTATCTAAGATTCTCCCAGAATTATAAAAAGATGATGTCAAAATCATTTGACAAATGTTAGGCAAAGATGAGAGGAAAAAAGCTGTCATTTGATGTCTTTATTGTAGTAGTGCATGCATGTGACTTCTTTAGTGCCTTCTTCCTCAGATCATCTCATCCACCCAAAGATTCCTAGTCACTACCTAACTACATTCTATGTTTGTTACTTCAACACTTCTCAATTGTCACGGGCATTTAAACGTCTGTACAATTAAAATGTTAAAAGTAAGTTTTGTTGTTAAATTTAAGAAAAAATTTATATATTTTCTCTTTTTCTTTTTTCGTCAAATTGAATGTTTATTTTTAGTTGTCTTTATAATCCGTATTTTCTTTGGAGAAATACTTTTTATTTAATTAGAGATTGAATGTAATAATGCAATGTCAAAATAAATATAAGATATAGAGAAGTTCTCCTTTTACAACGCTACTGTAAAATCACCATCTTTTCCACTAAAAAGAGTTTGATGGCTATATATATTTAGTTATGTAATTTAATTGCAGTCTAGAAAATAAAATATAAAATTAAAATATTTAAAATTATCTGAGGAATTTACTGTGTATCTTTAAGGAATTTAATCCCTTCACTGTATCTGAGATTTGTGGATTATTTACTCTCATGATAAAATAGATAACTTATTACAAAAGTAGTGGTACCTCAAACTCTTGTAATTTCAGCGAACTCAAAGAATCAACAATGAATCACACGCAAACTCAAATTTTTATCTGTAAAAAAATGTATACAAAAGAAGAGGAAATTCGATGTCTGAAAAATGCAGAAAAGGTCTATATGTATAGCCAATATTGGGTTCAAATTAACCTGTTCAAAACAGTCTCATTTATTCAGAACAGGCATGGTGTATTTTAGAAAGGAAGGTATTTGTTCCAAAGGAACAGTTCACGTGCAAATTTTAAAAATTAGGTAAACTAATTTTACATATTAACTTGATTAATAAATAATTCATAAATTTATTTAATTAATAAATAATTTATAAATTAATTAATTAATAATTCACTAAAAAATCAGAAAAGAAAAATTATGAGATTGATTATATAAATTTTATCCAAAAAGTTCGTCAATCAATCAGATCATTTGCTAGAGTCAGAGCCAGCTAAGCGATAACGACGACAGCACGAGGGGCTCCCTCTACTTGATCCTAAAGAAAGTATTTTCTAATATAAGCATAAATTTTTTTCTCTATTCTACCAATGTAGGAGAAATGACTTTTCATTTTCACTTCACCTGGTTCCCCCACATTTTCTTATTCTTTCAATCTTCATTTCACACTTACTATTTAAATCTATAAACCCGACAATCCTCCACATGAATGGGAGATTGATTAAATAAATTTTGTTCAAAAAATTGATCATTCAATCAAATCATTTACCAGAGTCGAACTTGGAGTCAGAGTCGGAGTCGAGCTAACGACAACGACGACAGCGCAAGGAGCTCTCCTCTTGTCACGACCCAAAAATTTGGCGTGATGGCACTTGTTCAATCCCACCAGAGCAAATCAGCCTTAATTCAAAAAAAAGGATAATAAATATGACACACGGAAGCATTTAAAATAAATAAACTCAAACTGCGAATTTTCATAAACTTAAATCATACCCAAGGAGTGGTTGTCATGCGTATAAGCCACTAGAAATACAGAAAATCAAGAAAATACAAGTCCAACTGTCCTTCTTCTCAAATAGAATAAGTACAGAAGAAATAGGAACAGGAGAGTTAGCCAGATGTCAACAGCTGCCACTCTTTATCTCCGGAGAATCCTCGACATATAAGAAAATACGTCTCACTGTCCGAGATCACCACCTACATGAGTGTAGAAGCAAGGGGTAAGTACCAAAAATCACGTGGTACTCAGCAAGTGGACTAATAAACACAAAATTAAATAATATAAAATATCGATACCCCTGACACTCCAACCACAACCTGCATATAGTCAGTCCAGCGTAACAGTTCACAATGCACATAGCATATAGTTCAATAATCACACGATCATATATGAATAACACCAGGGATCAAGTGCATTTAACACAAGTTTCACAAAAACATCCACATGTTTATAATTATAAGGAGATAGAATGCAATGCAATGCACTGTCACGTAATATGATGCATGTCTGTCCTTGTGATACACATCCGCTGATCATAAACATGCCTCAGTCGGAACCCATGGGGGCCACACATGGACCATGTATCCGTCGTAGCGCGCGACACATCTCTCGAATCATAGTATCTGTTGTGGCGTGCGACACGACCCTCGAATCATAGTATCCGTCGCGGTGTGCGACACGACCCTCGAATCATAATATCCTTTTTCATTAGCCAGAACCATTTTTCATCGGCTTTACATTTCTTTTTCTTGGAAAATACAGTAATCACATAGTAAATACACAATAATCATGTTCAATAAAACATGCAAGATGCCCTTACAAATTCATAAATCATTCTCAACACCTCACACAGAAAGTGCAAGATTCTATATACTTAACAAAGGTTAAGAAATTCACTTGTCTTAGTCGAGTCATGGTCAACTTAACACTTTGGCCTTCCCTTTTTGAGTGGAATCCGTAGCACCACAATCTAGTCAAATCAATTAGTATCATTTTAAATTGACATGCCAATAGTAGTGAAAAATAATTTTTTGGCATCATATAATTGTTTTTAACATAATATTTTTATAATAAAATACTTAAAAATATACGAAAATAAACTCAATTTTTTATAAAATCTCTTATTAGAAAAATATAGGAGCAACTTACAATAAAATTGTCGAAGCTCCACGCAATAAACCACCTCCCTTCAACTTGATAAAACTCTCAAAATATTTATATACTATTTATTTCTTTTTCTCTCTCATGTTTCTTATTAATTATACCATTGCCCTCGTTTGCTTTTGTCTCTTTTAATTGAGCAAGATTGCTCCATTTATATAGGGGTGATCAAGTCTCGTTTAGTGGAACAACATAATTAA
>JAOTQJ010000102.1:17266813-17284654 GCA_025642045.1 Solanum sejunctum
GAAGAATAAAACAAAGCACTATCACTCTTCTTTTCTTTTGCTTATAAATATATTTTATTATTATTATTATTATTATTATTATTATTATTATTATTATTATTATTATTATTATTTGAAATTACTCCTTACACTATTTCAACTCAAGTAGATAAGATTTCGAGGTCGTTATACCTCTCCTTGACTCTTTAAGAGTTAGAGAAAGTGTTTTCTAATATAATAATAAAAGTTTTCCTTTATTCTACCAATGAGGGAGAAATGACTCTTCATTTTCTCTTTGCTTGATTTCCCCCACATTTCCTTATTCTTCCGATCTTCATTTAACAAACCCCAACAATCCCCACATGATTGGAGAATGACAATTGTTTAAAACATATGCATGAAAAAACTTGTGTGATCTATAAATATGGATTAATTACATCTGGATAAGTAGGTTTCCTTTTGAACTTTCTATAGTGAACATATATCGGATATATTTGGTCAATTGGTAGATGTGATATCTTTGAACCATTGACCTTTGTCGTACATCTAGACAACATAAATCACACAACTACCCCTTTAATTGGTTTTGGTTCTCATTGTTTTGTTTATTTCAGCCATGAATACTTCCTGATTTAGTGCATAGAGAACTGGCCTTACCAGATTCTCCTTGAAACGGCTTACACTTCACATTTACAAATGTGTTATCCCATAATTGATATACCCTATATCAAACTTAGAAACCATTAAAAGATCATATTATCTTATCCTTGTTACTGAGCATTGTCTCATCATGAGAATGAACCTTATAATAATTTTGACAATGTTGAACGATCATCAATGACTTTGTTTGATCCCCTTGAGCGTAGATCTTGAGATCTCCAGTCTTCTATTTACTGCCACGATGATTTGTCCTCTCTTTGATGATCTCTCAACTCTTTCTCTAGTTAGGACTTCATGAAAAATATTTTCTTGATTTTTTCTTTTGAAAAATAAATAGTTCTCTTATTTGTGTTTGATAAGACTAAAAATATATTGTCCTAAAAATATTTATATATAATCTAAACAAATAATATGATGTTGAGATAAGGGCAGAGCTAGAGTGTCGACTACAAATTCGCTTTGTGATAGTGTATTATTCTTATTATAAACTTTTGCTTTTTCGATAAGATGTTGTAAACATAATTGGGGCAGTTTTGATATTTTTCACAACTTATATGGTTCTATTATTAGAACCAAAAATACAATTTTAAAATCTAAAATACATATTTAAACAAAATTTCAACTTTATTGCATAGCCAAACAGGCCTTACAGAAAAATGTATTACTCATCAACACAAATTAAATATTAGCCCATTCTAAATAGTAGTTAAAGTGAAATTTAGTGGTGTTACTTATAAAGTCCCACAAAACCTTTCCAAAGAAATTAAAGTACAAGAAATAATGGATAAGTTGATCAGTAGTAGCCAGTTTCTTCACTTAGTTCTACTTCTTCTACTCTCTAATATCATGTCCAATACAAGTTGTACTAATGCTCAGCTCCGTCGCGATTTTTATCGGGATTCGTGTCCAAACGTGGAGTCCATTGTCCGATCAGCAGTTGAACAGAAGTACAGACAGACCATTGTTACAGCAGCTGCAACTCTTAGACTCTTCTTCCATGATTGCTTTATTCAGGTATACATATGATTTTTGTAGTGTCTTTCTCACAAAATTTTGTCGTTTGTGACTTTTGTGCATCGACAGACAAGTCTATATGACTGTCAAAATAATTAAGTTTAATTTCTGTAATACTCCATTTATATCTGGTAAAATTATCATAATCACAATTATATGACTGTCCATATATTCTTGATAAAAACAACTCATAGTACATATCAACCTACCCTGACCCCATTTCAACCTATGGGATTACACGGGGTATGCTGTCGTTTGTTGTAGTTCATTTAGGGAATAGAAAATGCAGTTAATGTGGTCTGAGTAATGGTGTATATGACGATGTCAGGGTTGTGATGCTTCCATCATACTGAGATCCTCAGTAAATAACACAGCAGAAAAGGATCATCCAGACAATATATCACTTGCTGGAGATGGTTATGACACTGTTATTAAAGCTAAAGCTGCAGTTGATAATGTCCCTGCTTGCAAGAACAAGGTCTCATGTGCTGACATCTTGGCCATGGCCGCAAGAGATGCCATTGCATTGGTAAACAATATACTCTTTACTTCTCTACAAAGACATGATGTGACTAAAATCAAAGACGAATAATCTAGCTAATGGTTGAAGTATTGGATGTGTAGGCAGGAGGACCACATTATGCTGTTGAATTAGGAAGGAGGGATGGCAGAATATCTTCACAAAATATTGTACCTAACAATTTACCTCACTCTGACTTTCACTTGAAAAAGCTCATTCCTATGTTTGCCTCTCGTGGGCTCTCCATCAGACATTTGATTGCCCTCTCTGGTATATTCCCCCTTTTCATTGGCAAAAGATACTTCACTTTGCACTTAGAAATGTAGCTTAAAATGTCTATCAAGCAATGATCCCGCTTTTATGCAGGGGCACATACACTAGGATTTTCACATTGCAACCAGTTCTCAAGCAGGATATACAGCTTTAACAGAAAACGCAAGGTTGATCCAACAATTGATGCAGCTTATGCTAAGGAACTCCAAGAAATGTGCCCACAGAACGCATCTCCTGGAGTAGTCATCCCCTTGGATCCAGACACCCCTCAAGTGTTTGATAACATGTACTTCAAGAATCTTCAGAGGGGGAAAGGGCTGTTCACTTCAGACCAGACACTGTATACTAAAAGGGGATCAAGGAATGTAGTGAATATGTTTGCATCAAACAAGACAGCTTTTGAAAGGGTCTTCATTGCTGCCATGACAAAGCTAGGAAGGTTTGGGGTCAAAACTGGAAATCTGGGTGAAATTCGGAAAGATTGTGCTGTAGTGAACTAAGTAAACAGAAGATAGAGTAGATAAAAGATTTATTCTAGGACCATTGTGCAGCACTTGTTCAAATTAAAATAATTATGCAAAAAGGTTTAATCCTGTTAATGAAGATCCGGAGTAAGTAAAAGTTGACTTACACCCAAGTACCTATAATTCTCCTAACCCAGTCCATGATAAGGCACAGCTCAGGAACCTCCTTGAACCCCACGAAACCACACAGGAGAAAGAACGGCAAAACACACACACAAGGCCTCTCATCATCATGTAAAACTTGAACTGAAATCGGGAAGATACATTCAGTCATCAAATGGAACAGTATAAATGACAGTGTTTTCTCAATCTTAAAGAACAAACTACAACATGGGTAAGTTCAGTGAAAGTCGAACCTACAACAAATGTGAAAGATGGCAGCCCTGAGAAACGACTTACAACTAGCTGTATACTACTTCCGTCTTCTTAACCACATCCCACCCTGCAATCTTCTACACTTTGCTGCTAAATGAGAAGTAACCAAGAATTATCATTCCAAACTACAGCACACAGCGTCGAACAACTATAAGAACAAAAGAATAAGCATTTACAACGGATGCTTAGGCACCAATAGCACCCAATTAATGGAAATTTCTCAAAATTATGTGACTTCTATCCATCCCACAAATGTATTGTGGACAATTCCTTCTCGCTGGGTTCACCAAAAGGATACAAAGTTTATCCAAGATTCCTTCAAATACTGAAACCCTGGAAAAAATTTCCAGCTTGTTCTATTGTGACAAGGGGGTCCCAATAATATCAAGTAAAATTAAGCTACTAGATCGTTCTCTATCTCTACTGAAGTTGGATCGCCACCTAGTACCTCTTATGAGCGCCTAAATGGATGAAGAACATGCAATTCTGGACCATGATTTTCTCCAGTTTATTGTAAACATCTGAAGAAGCCCTGTGACAATGTTGAAAGATGCAGTGCCTCTAAATGGGAAAACTATCATAATATATAATTTAGACACAAGTAATCTTCGCTGAGTTCTTGTAGGAGCTTATCCATAACTTCTTCCTTGACACTTGAAGAGGTTCTAATTCAGCTCATCCATGAGATTTACTAAACGCAGGCACTAGCTAGTGCTGATAGCTGATTGCTGTGCAGGTGAATCTCCATTCTCAAGGCGACTTGATTCCCCAGATTTACAAATAGTTAGTCTCAAAAGAGAAATTGGCTTATTCAATTGACGCATTACTAGACTTAGAATTTTTTATTTCCACATTAGTATCTGGGTCATCCATATCGATGTGGTTTTCGACAGACAATTCAGGCTTGGTACAGGCATTTGTCAGACCGTTAAGTGTGCTGTTGCAGCAAACTTGCCATGAGACATCTTTCTTAGCACATCGGTTCAATGGACGTTTCCCAAGAAAACCAGGGGCAAACAGTGGCTTCGACTTTGCGCCAGAGAAACTCCCTCCATCTGATTTCAGGACCACATTGTGGATACCATGAGAAGAAATTTTCTCATTCTGGTTAGCTATATCTGCCATTTCAGAAGAATTTTGTAACTTCCCATTCTGTGATATGTCACCAAATTTTGATGCAGAGGAGGAAGCAACATCCAGAATTTCACCATTTGTGACTACAGAATCCTCATTAAAAGAGGAATTCAACAGACTGTCATTGGTGGCTCTTTGACATGTTTCAGTATCATCTTTACTGTCAGAAACAGGGGATTTTGCTTCACATTCCTGAATCTCAACTTCAGCCAAAGAACTAGCACCAAAGGAACTATTGGATACCACTCTAGGGGAAGAAGTTCCTATAGCTGTACTGTGTGGAGTAACATCCTGCAACTCCTGCTGGACATGAGGACTTGCCCCAAAATCTCCCTCCAGATCCTCCATTCTCTCCTCAGGATTGGGCAAGGAGAGTAGCTCCTCTTTGGCCCCAGTTATCTTAGCTTCTGAACTATTAAGGGTTGGCGGTGAAAAAGAGTCAACAACTGTAGCCAGAGACACTGTTTCGTTGAGACATTCAATACGTTGGTCTGTGGAACCCGGTTCGTCTTCCACTTTAACTGTATCCTGGTCCTCTTTCTCTAAGGGTCCAAGAGGAAATAAGGATGTTCGCCGAGGGTAGATCCTGTCAAAAGCAAATGCAAATCAAGATCATTCGCTTACAAGGGTAATGCAACATGTTAGATAGACCTGATATACGTACAGATGACGGATCAATTAGATCATGGTCTAAAGAAAGTTACCTGCTATATAAGAGCATGTATGCTCCTTGAGAAAGCACTTCATCCAAATCAACATTAACCACCTAATAAAATTTGTAGAATAAAATCACACATGAATATCTTAAAGTAATAAATATAGTAGTATGAAAAGGAAAAGTTGTCTATATGAAGTAATATCACATTGTATTGAGATCATGCTGCCAGAGGTAGAATATCAAGTGAATGATGACCTTTACTAAGGCTCACGCACTCACCCACAGCACCTATATTCTCAGTTTGACATTATTATTATTTTTGAATTGGTACTGTTGTATTCCTCAGCATTGAGGGATGCTGACGACCATCAAAAGGCACACGGAAACAATTACAGAAGGGAACAAAGACTACCTATAATCACATCTACATCTTCTATATGAGGTCCTACAAGTTGGGAACATTGTTCTTTACACCAAAAGTAAAAAAATATATAACACAATTCCAATTAACTATTTGTTGCAATCTCAAACATAAGTGAGAATCAACAGCTAAATAGAGAAAATGGCACCACATCCTACATGATGGCATGGAAAACATCCGAAAGGTGGCACAAGGAGGGAAGGTGCCAATATTATCTGTTGCTTATACTTTTTATTTGTGCGTGTATATATATACACACACATACATATATTGTAAGTTTGGAGACATGCTAACATGGAATAGATTCCAATTCAAAGAATAGAAACAGTATTTTTCTCAGATTAGAAACATCTATTAAACAGCTTTAAATCTCAAGCACAAAACTAAAAAAAGCATGAAGTTTCCTAAAGATTCATCTATTTCTTATAGTCATTATCTTGGGAATGGGCACATATATGATGTGAGTAGGCAGTTTCAATACCCTAAGCATGTCACCCATCTGACACAAGTACATCAAGGCAAATGAATGAGCCAACAAATAAGACATGATTGAGATATGAGACAGCACAACTAGCACACAGCCAAAATGCTATTTCAAGCGGAAGTAGTAATATTGTTATTGTTCAAACAGATCTATCGAGGCAAATGTCTAGACCAATATAGCATTTTTCACCAGGATATAGCAACTTACATAAATTCTAAAGCTTCAGAGATGCAGTACAGATAATCAGCACAGAAGAACATAAATGAAAGTCCAACATGCTAAAATCTGCAACCACCCAATGCATTTTGTGCACCGGGATAGCATATAACAATAAACAAGCGGGTGTAGAGCAAATGAGCTGTTTCTACCTTGCAGTCATCGATCCTGTACCAACTTCCACGGAAATCCTTGATATAGCATATGTAATGGCCGAAAAATGATGCATTCAACATATCCACATGAACAATAACTGCATATAGCTTGTAAATATCATTGCCGTCTCCTGTTTCGCTCATGTACGGACGGAGATCCAATGTTTCAGGGAAACTCACCCTCTTATTTAACTTGCCAAACCTACCACTCTGCATAGAGATTTTGGACATAAATAAACAAAACTAGTAGAAATTTAGAACACAAACTCATAGAGTTGCTTCCAAGAATAAAATGGAACTTAGCGGTGAGGAATGCTAATATATAGATATAAATATAGATATAGACACACACACAAATATATATAGAGAGAGAGAGAGAGAGTCCCTGAGTTAATGTAGCTCACTCATCCCAAAGAGAAATGCAAATTCTATATCACAGTTCTAAAAAAGATATAATAATAGAAAATAGAAACACTACACTTAGGGATTAAATTATCCTTTTGTTTTACAAGCTAGTGTATGTTTGGTATCAATACAACCTTAGCTAAAGATTGGCACAAAGGAAGAAAAAGATCCATCTAGATGATAGCTATGGAAATTATATTATTATTACCATTAGGGTTGGTATTATTTAGATTGTTTTTAACGTACTTTTCATTTTTATTTTACTTATTATGATATTATGATGACATGATATGAACTTAAATGAAGAAATGAGGATTCATATAGCCAATTCCAACTTGTTTGGGACTGAGGCATGGCGGTTCTTGTTGTTTTACAAGCTAAGGTGCATTCTTGTCTCTAAATAGCACCTAGCCGAAGAAACAAGCTAATCCAGTATTTTTTTTTTCCACAATGAACTTCTTTTTAAATTTTAAGTCCTTATTATGAAAAGATTGTTAGATTTGCCTTTTTTCTACAGTTGGGTTCTATGCAGATACAAGAATACAACCTACCTTGTTAAACAATAGGATAATGCAATCCAAGTGTAGCATTTCTAGTTGGTATTATATTATGTTTTCTAGAACTGCACTTCTATTTATCTCTAACTTGAGAAATTATAATTTCTTTAGCTATGCTACTTTAAGCATACTGCGTCTTATTAATGCACGCTAGAAGGTGGAAATTCAAGGTCTCATGAACTACAACTAACAACCTACTTTGTTTTTGTTTAGCTTGTGGATAAACGATATCTTATGGATGGACCTTTTAGATCTACGGGTCGACTGGGCCCGGCCATTCACATGAGCATAGAGAATATATACTCGAGCATTTCACTGGCCCTGACAGGATAGGTAAGGAATCACTTTCTATGATATGTATGGTCATGCCTAAGGGGCAAGGGCATATCGATTGAAGTAGATTCTTCTTTTGATCAATCAAAACCCCTTCCCAAACTGTAATAATGTGCCTACCTATGACGAGTTAACTTTATGTTAGATGGCAAATAGTGAACTCATTTCCTTCCAAGAACAAAAACAATATATATATTGTCTCAGACTGGACTCTCTGAAGAAAAATATTTATGTGAGATTAGATTGACGTTAGATCTTAATTGTCAGCTGAGGTACACCTAGAGTCTGTACCTCCTAGATTGAACATCTTCAGCTGGACTTCTGTCAGACCCCTTTTGTCCTGTAGACTTGAGAACCTAAATACATTCAATGTTGATGTGACTCCATAAGTTGTGGCTGATTTTTTTTTTCTTTTTTGAGAAATACCAATTTATTTACAGTCTCTTTTTGAAATTTCCCTTTTTTCTAAAATTCTCATTACACATTGAGAGTCTCTTTTCCAATTTAGGCGACTCTCCAGTTTGTTCAGCTCCATAACAAGCTGAAGGACTCAACATGAAATATCCACTCAAATTACTCATCGTTAAATGGTAATAAACAATTATCCTCTACTTGTATGGACCCGCTATCAAAATTCAGGCAATATACACTAACAATAAAAGAACATTGCTTATTCTTCTTCTTTTTTTTTTTTGAGAACAGTGGTGGCACTTCATTGATCATTAAACAGTATGAAGTACTGGGAGATTTACAACATCAACAAAGCAGTGAGCCAAAAAAAAAAAAAAGGAGCAAATGCAAAAAGAGAAGCACAAGAAAGATCTAACTAATTGCTAAAGCCTTGCCTTACCTAGACAAGGAGAAGTTCTAGAGCCTCCAAAGTATGGTAAATCCAAATCCTTTACGAAATCAATTGTTTCCATCATTGATGACAAACACAGAAATTATCCATCAAGCTGTTTTAACTTGTAAACATTTTACACATCAACATATTGCTGGTGCATAATACACATCTAAGCATTTTCTAGCTTTTCATTCACAAAGTTCATTCCTTCTAATTTGTCTTTGCTTCTTTATGAAATAAACCATAAATGTCCAATGGTTAAGCGTTCGTACTTTTTGTCCCATTTCATAAGACATCTTACTATGTGGGAGTTAACATTTCTTTCAAATCTTTTCTTAATATTAATAGTTGACAAAGAAATTGCCTTTATCAAACTTCTTTTATAAACAAACAACAACATACCTAGTGGAATCCCACAAGAGGGGTCTAGGGAGGATAGAATGTAGCAGACCTTACCAATACCTCCTAGAAGTAGAGAGGCTGTTTCTTGGGAACCCTCTCTCAATAACCCATAAGACTTCTTTTATAAGTAGTTCTTAAATATGTAATTTGACTTCAAAA
Source organism: Solanum sejunctum (assembly GCA_025642045.1). Taxonomy (NCBI): domain Eukaryota; kingdom Viridiplantae; phylum Streptophyta; class Magnoliopsida; order Solanales; family Solanaceae; genus Solanum; species Solanum sejunctum. Next base: position 17,275,927 of record JAOTQJ010000102.1, read on the forward strand.
AGATTGAAGAATTAAAGTTTGATTATCATCGAAAATTAGATGTTTTGGCCCTTAAAAATGTTGCAGTTCTTTTTGGACGGAAGAAGATTCTTTTTTATCCCCACTTTTCATGTATTATGTACATTTTCTAATTGCAGCAACAGAAAATTTTAACTGCGGAAGAGGAAGTGTGGCGTTGGAGGGTTGAGGAGTTAAAGCCTAGAATGCAATTGATTGCCATTAACTTGTGGTCAATTCGTTCATTCAGAATCCAGTTGTTGCTGGTTACTTTTCACACTTTTTTTTTTCTATCTTTCACTTGAAGGATTGAATGGCTTCATTTGACAGTTCAACTCCTTTGAAGTAATTTTTTGAGTAGTAGCCATGTGGTTGGCTATTCGTCTTTAATAACAAGTTAAAAGGTAGTCCACTATTTGCAGTATCTACATCTTTTATTGGAATATGGCCACAAGAATCCCATCCAGAGAGGACCATGATGTGATGACTTGCTAGAGAGATGAAAATTGGACATAACCTTTCTTTTAATCTCTCAAGAATTTTTTGGTATCAGATAAACATGTTCATGCGGATTAGTATGACCACTCGTTTTTTTCACATGAGAGATATTAGGTCATTGACCACTCACTAAAGACGGATAAGCCCTATAAAAAGAGAAAGGATCACTAATTTAGACGTTTGGAAAAGAAAACTTGTCTAAGGGCTAAGACGCTGAAGTTCATAGTTCACTTTACCAAAGATGGTTGAAGCACAATAAATAGCAAAATGAAACCAACCTGAAACCTTTTCAAGGCAATTGTTAAGATATTTGGTGCCCTCCTAACCATTAGGCGCTTCCATGCTTTGACATAGTCATTGCATCTGCAAGAACAACACCACTTGTTGATTAACGATTAGTCACCACTATCAATCAACTGTGCCTTGATTGATTATCAACCAACAGCAATTCAACTACTGAGCTTTCAGCAACTCCCACACATGGTAAAATTAAGTGTGTTATCCAATGGGAAAAATGCATAGAATAACATAAAAGTTACTATCCAACCATACTTTTTTAAAATACTTTTGTAAAATGTATGTGACAATTGTCGTCAAATACTTTCAAAATAATAACTAAGAGCCTGTTTGGATAAGCTTATAAAAAGTAACAAATAAGTTAAAAGCTAAAAGCAACAAGTAAAGGATACTCCACTTTTGGGTTTTGGCTTATTTTTAATTTCTGGGCCTACAGGTGAGTGCTTAAAAGCACTTTTTTTAACTTTTCCAAACACCTTCAAAACTAAAAAAGTGCTTAAAAGCCAAAATCACCTAAAAATAAGCAGATCCAAACACCCCCCAAGTCAAAGAAATAGCACAGAAGAGTAGCATATGTCTATACTAATCCACCATGACGGATGAACATAAAAATCTGGGAATGGAATCAATCAGCATTGTAAGGAAAATACAAAACTATACATCATTGTTCAAAGGACAACAAAAATGGCAGTTCAGACTGTAAAAATGATGCAATTAATCATTAGCATGGAAAACCTCACCCATCACATTTATACAAGTTATCTCCATCAAGCCATTCTCTTGCTGTGAATTGATCTAAGCACTCCTCCAACGATTCATGCTCCCCATGAATCTCTACTGTCAGATCCATCATATTTTCAAACTGATTTGAAACATTGCTGCATTCTGTACATATGACCTAAGAACAGAAATAACTCAATTAGGAAGAGAAGGGAAGAGATCAGAATAATATAAGATCAAAAACATATTTGCAGCTTGAAATATCAAAAAAATCACAAAATATTTGGCAGAATACCTAATTATCCCTTAAGCATGGCACCATTTATTCAGTGGACACTCTAAGCTATTCGTTATCCTAATTACCCCTGAATTTGACTAGCGCTCCATTATTTTAGCCAAACAATAAAGGTTTAGCCAAAAAAAAGGAAAGAGAAAGAGTTCCAAATGTGTATTTAATTTTTTATTTTATTTGTTTGATGCAATGGCTATTTATTCCAGACCATTCCTGTTTTTCTTTTAGAGACAAAACTGTAAACTTGATTAGAGCTCCATTACTTTTAGCCAATTAGAAGTCCTAGCCAGAATAAATAATTCCAATTATGTACTTTTCAATGCAATGACTATTTGTTTCAAATATGCATTTCTTCTTTTTCGTGCCAAATGGAAGTTTGATCAAACTCCAACATTTTTAGCCAAATAAAAAATTTAGCCTAAGCAATGGAATTTCAACTAATTTCTTGTATAAATTAATCCTGAAAAAGATGAACTAAAAAGTTAATGAATTTAAAAAAGGTAAGAGATATATTTTATTTTTTAAAAATGCCACATGGCAACACATTTATGTCACATCATGGATCAGATTGTCCAGGGGAAAAAGCCATCAAATAGTCAAGTCTAGACGGGGTAATCAAGACTACAAGTAGTTTAGGTATGCAGCGAATAACCAAGTTTAGGTGGGTAATTTGGTTTCTGGAAAAATATTTTGATGATGCAACATTTGAAGTATAGAGAAAGTTTGAAGTCTTAATATGTTACTTTGGATAATGACATACTATGTCTTCCTCATCACAAATTAAAATTACCTGAGATTGCAAGTGACCACCAAATATGTGCTGAATAAGTGTTGTCTCCTGTGTATTAGGAGGAACAGCCTTCTCTCCACCAAATTCATCGAGGCACACAGACTGCATCGTGTCAATAGCAAACCTACAAAGGAAAGAATATTCCATTATTTCATGTACCATATGCTTCTGGACACAACACATGGTTGATTATATCACATTGAACTCTATAGCAGAAAATACGTATCATACTTCCTATAAGATACTCATCAAATTTACTTCATGAAAGAAACACACCTCATAAATTCATGGGCATCCTCCTGTTTACCATACCCAAGATTACCACCAATATTAGGCAGCCGCGAAAGTATGTTGATTGGTGAGAAGGGCTGCTGACTCCGACTAGCCCGTTCTACATGGTGTTGAAATTCACAAAGGAAGCACCAACCATTCCGCCTACCTGAGGGAAGAGAGGAAAAAGTGCACACCATAAAGAGCTATTCCAATTACTTCAAAAAAAGGCACTAGCTTGTATACTTTCTAAACATATTTACATTCTCTCAGATGGCCTTTCTCCAACAAGTAGGCAACAAGTGGCTTAGTATATGTGAGACATTGTAGAACCACATTTGCAAAGCAACTGCATAAGAACCAAAAATACATTTAAAATATTGATACAAAAACAGATATCAAACAAATCTTCGAGGCTAGAGTGTAACTGAGGGGATACCTGTTTCCACAATTAAGGAGACCACAAGGTGGAAAACCTGGGCTATCCCAGTTAAAGAGTTCCAAGAATTCATCATACGGGAAAAGTACCTAAACAATTAAACCAATCTTTGGTCAGGTGTTATAACATAAATGCATAGTTGTTAATTAACTAAGATGGCATATACCTTCTTTGAATGATCTAGAATCTTAGAGGTTCCACTAGCATGAGTCAGTGAAACAGCAGAACATTTTCTCCCTTGCAAAGAACTGTCTTTCCCAGATAACTGAAAATCCTTGCATTTAAATTTGTGCCCTGAATTCCAATGAGATCTCTGACAAGCCTCAGAGCTATAAGAGAGAGAGCAGAACCAATAAGTAGTTAATTAACGTGGCACTTCAGAGCCCAGACTATATAAGGAAAAGGAAAAAAATCTATGGTCACCCCTGAGCAGTGTTTTAGAAAGTGAAATGTGCAAAGAGACAAGGTTGATCAGGCTTTAAACGAAAAGCAATAAATAGAACATGCGCTTTTTTAAGTGACGTGCACAAGTTACGTAAAACTACAAAAAGGGGAAAGGTAAAAGGGTGCCCTAGTACAATACAAAATTGATCAAAGAAATTGATCTTGTCATAAAAAATCGACAAAATTGATCAATGTCACACTCGGTTATACTTTGGATGTATTCAAACCTTGTTGTTAGAGAAAAATCTCTACCAACATGTTGTGTTTAGTAATGTCAAATAAAAGATTTTATACAAAAACAGAAGTAACCATTGTGGACATGAATTGATTGAAGTCAAGTTACTCTATCAGGTCGGGGCTCTATATTACAATTTAGTATAGCTAGCATAACAGATTGTGCTAGATTGCGACATTATGGAAATTAGACACAATAACTGGTCGCTGTTGTCACCATAAAGCAAGAGTTATTTTATGGATTCCAAAAGTAATATTTTTGTGAGATATTGATATAATTGTAGATTTAGCGTAAACATACAAAAAAGCTACTGTGTCTGAGTTTTAGATCCCTGTGTATATATAGATGCTATTATAGATTGTGTATATGCAGCCACAAGAAGTTGTGCTGTCAAAAGCGAAAAGAGAGAAAAACAATTAAGCCTGTTGAGGCATTGAGCGCATAGCACAATTAAAGCCTGGGCTCTAGTGAAGAAATTATTAATATCTAAATGTAGTTCCAAAATAGTAACTATAAACCCAAATAACAATTATATAGACAAGAATTGAGAAAAAAAAACTAAATTTAGGTGAATTACTTTTTTAGTGTCACTTTCTTTTCAAGACAGCCCCTGGGTGATGAGGCAAGTGCGCACACCCAACTTTGCAACTAACTTGAGGACTCAAGCACACCTCAACCGAGCTTTTGATAACAATGGAAAGGAGATACTTTATATGATTAGATCTCTATATAATAGTATAGAAGAAAATAGTAGAAAACTATAACGATGCATTTATAACCAAATTGAAGACTCGCAAAAGCTTGACTGTTGTGGGGTGTGAACACAGAACATTGATAAGGTAGTAAGTTGTTATGTGGTTAATAACAACATAGAAATCATTATGCAGTTAATAATAATGTAAGGATTGTCATATGGTGACTAATAAAACATGAACTGCCATGCAGGGATTGCCTCTTCTAACAGCATTTTTCTGTAGTTAATACATGTATTTCTTATTCCATATTCTACCCCACATAAAACAACACACAAGGTATCAGCAATACAGAGCTTAATCCACAAATCAAGTGCTGCAAGTTTTGTAGCATCAACCAAGATAAATAAAGAAGTGTTTTTTGTTCCAATTGGGGGCAATTGTATTAGTTTCTGGAATTATAATTTCTTATGCAGCCGATCAAACTACCCCTGAAGCTGAATCTCTGAGTGTATGTATAGCTACCGTTAACACCAAAATAGCGAAGGTAATACGAGTATTAGGAGAAAAAGAAAAAAAATGACCACATTGTGTTTAGGAATTAGCATACCAATACTTAACCATCTTGCAGCGAGAGCATTGTTTCCTGGTGATACTGCCGCATACAGCGCAACCTTCCGGCTTTGCCGGGTCCATTCTGCGATCACCGAAACCGGTAGTCGGCGAAGAAGAAGACTCAAAATTAGAGTCGTCGTCAACGACAAAGTACTTGGAAGCGGTGCTCTTGACAAGGTAGAATAGTGTGACTACAAAGGCTATGACAGTGAATACAAGTTGCAAGTAGGAATTCAGATCCACTGCTACATGCATTAGAAATTTATACTTTTCCTACTGCGCAAAAACGCTTTCTTCTTCTCCCTCTTGAGAAAACAGCGGTCAGTCATACATGGCAGCCTAGGGTTTCAATTCTCCATTGAATTGGAATAATTTGGGAAATCTGGTATGGAATATTAAATTTCTGGAAAACGAAAGAAGGTTTGTTTTTTTTTTTTTGGTTTGATTCTCAGTAAGGTAATGTGCACCTTCTCAAAATAAAACAAAACAAAACAAAACAAAAGACCTAAGTGGAATAGTATTTATGAAATCTTCATAAGTATATACATTTGTATTTTCACATATTTTTACTTTACTATTAATTATTTGCTTCTGAAAAAAAATCTCTAGTTTTGAGAATTATTTATTTTTTCCACTTTAATTAAATAAAGAGCAAATAAATAAAATCATTTTATTTGAATATGAATCTTCTTCTTGTTTCGAGAAGTGTCTAGCAAGTCTTTTTTCCCTTTGCAAAATAAAAGAAAAATTGTTCGTATATTTTTTAATTAACCCAAAAAGATGTAGCTAGTTTTGGGAGTAATTGGTATGGCAGAGGCAATTCATCATCATTCAAAAATGTCCCTACTTAGGAATGTACCTAGCAAATAAGGCCTGGCCCAAACATCATCTATAATAATTTTCTTTTATTTGATTTTAGAATTATGTGCTACTCACAGTATGAGATATTTTTCTTATTACAATATAAATAAAATAATTGATAGAAAACAATATCAACATAATTAATTTCAATCTTAATAATTTTATTATTAAAACACTTTTATATATTTTTATAATAGGTCTTACCAAATGACCTCTTGAGAATATATTTTTAGATTATACTACTTGTAACTAAGTAGCACCTAGCTATTTACTAAAACGTCCAAAAATATTAGTGTACTTAGTAGCTAAACAAAATCTTTCTTCTTCTTCACTATATTTCTTGAACCTTTCAAGATTAATGCCCTCCAAATTATTTGTAGTCAAAAGTTGGAATTGAATCGAGTTTAAAAAAATCATTCTTACATTGTATATCATATGTGTATCATTATATGCATGAAGATATTCGTAGATATACACATCCTTCCTCCATATTCCATCCAATATATCTCTCCTCTCAAAATCATCCTAGCATTATTATCCACAAACTACACATAAATACAATACAATAATCAATTAAAAAAAATATTTATTAGGTTAGATTTCTTACACGAAAAAATAGCACACTTAAAAATAGTATAACTTATATAAATTTCATATTGAAGTAAAGAAATTTTAATTTATTCTAACCTTTTCCATATTTACAAAAATCTCATAAAAAGATAATTATGTGGATACACTGTCATTCTTACAGATATACTGCATCATACATGATTCATAAGTCATGATTCATTGTAATCAATATGTAATGCAGTGAATTAGTTATGTGTTGACTATTTTATTGCAATTAATCATAATGTATGATCCATTGTTATACAAACTTATATAAGTTATGCGGATACACCGACACTCATACATAATTCATAAGCCATGATTCATTGTAATCAATATTTGATGCAGTGAATCGATCATGTGTTAAAACTATTTTATTACAATGAACCATATTGTATGATCCATTGTCTCAATGAATCAACCCATTAATATGATTCATTGGTGTGGCATCCTCGTATGATGCACCCAATGAATCACCAACCTATAACAACTAGAAAAAATGTCCCAATGAATCACTATATTCAGTGCATACAGTTCTATTGAATCAACAATATATATGACTTGTTTTTTATATAAATGAATCACCATAAAAAGTTGTGAACAACTCATAGTTTGAAATAAATCACCATACAAGATACATTCTCTTAGTTTTATATATAAATGAATCACCATGAAAAATTGTGAACAACTCATAGTTTTGAAATGAATCACCATGCAAGATACATACTACACACATGAATCAGTATATTTTCCTAAACTCATATAGTCCCAATAAATTAGCAACATATATGACTGAATTTTACATCCCCATGAATCACCATATCTAATGAATTACCATAAAAAAACTGAGAAGGAAGCAAAGAAGTGGTGGGAAGAAATTCAGTTTTCTATCTATAAAAAGTATGATGATGAAGGATATGAAAATGTGAATCAAGGTTTGCTGAAGAAGTAACAGTTGCCTTTTTCTTCCCAATGTAAATTGAACTTTGAACTTCAAGGTTTGCTTTCTGAAGTGAACTTTGAACTTCAAGTTTAAGTTCAAAATGGAAGAAGAAAGAGAAAAAACTCGCCGAAGACGAGTACAACACCTATTCTATTGGATCTGAACTCCGACTGGCTCACCACCTTTGTCGCAGTATTGACTTGAGTGTCAGCTTTTTTTTGCGGTCCATGGCGGTGAAAGAAAGAGAGGATAAATTGAGGCAAGAGCTGAGCAGAAAGATTCAATTGAATCAAATATAAAATAGAAAAACAGTGTTTTTAGAGATTTATAGAAATATTTGAAAATATTTTAACATAATTCAATATTTCTATAAATTTTCCTAAAAAATATGCATACATCTATTTCTTTTTCAACCTTCCTTCCCTCCTTCATCCTCCCTTTTGCTTTGGCCTCTTCGCCCTCCCTTCTTCTTCGTCCTTTTCAAAAAAATAAACAAATTAAGCTACCATAAATATGAATAGTTTCGAGCAAATTATATATCAAAATACTTAAAGCTCAAAAGAATTTCATCTAAAATTTGGGTTTAGAAAGGTGATCTTGAATATCAAGATTGAATAGTTAGCGTATAATTCATGTATAGTTAAGCTATGTTCAGCTTTTTAAATGTATCATAAGGTGCTTGTGCGTTTGGTACGAAGGAAAAAATATTTTCTTGGAAAACAAGTTAACTTATTTTCTATTATTTGGTTAGTAAATAAATTTTTTTTTTAGAAAATATATTTTATTTTAGGATAGAGAATAGAAAATAATTTTTAGAAAAATAATTGTTGACTTGAAAATTAACTTTAGTAATTGATTTGGGACCCGACCTCGACACCTGATATAAGACCCAACTCTATTCTCGATCCAAGATTCGACTTCCAAATTTAGACTCGATCATGACTTTCAAACCATAATACGACCATATTCAACTCCAGATATAACTTTCAAATAATTTAATTTTTTTTAAAAAATCTTTTTTTTTGA